>AYEL01062875.1:0-40375 GCA_000484575.1 Olivierus martensii
AATTAAAAAATGAAGAATAAAGAAAAAAGTATACTGAAATTAGTTAAACTATATTTTTATTGTTTTTGTTATATTTTATTCTAAGCAACATTTGTACTTAACTCATTACATTTTGAATTTGTATAATTTAAATTGACTATACATATTTTTGATATACATATTGTCATTTTTTTATGTAAAACTACAATTTTATATTGCATTAAAGAGATAATTATAGCAAAGCTTCATACATAAACAATTTGTTTGTTAAAGTTTAGAAAATAAAAGCAGTTGTCACCTAAAAACAATTTTTAATAATTTTCAAAAATAATAAATTTAATTTTTTTTTAAAGCATTTGAACTACTTTTAACTTGGACAGATTCTAAAACCATTGTAATTATTAAAAAGACTAATAATTACTATATATATTTATATATAGGCCTATTTATTGCAAGCTGCAAAGTATGACATGCTTCGATATGGTCTTTCCTGATTTAATAGCAATACTCCGTGTTTTTTTTTTATTGTTATCTTTAGGGAATGAATAAAACTTAAGTCCCTTAGGTCCTTTATTTTTTTGTGTGTTGCTATTACATTGAGGAACGCAACAATTATACGGTATGAGTGCTTCTCTATGATGACAGCTGACTTCTAAGCCTAATACCAACGACGGAGGTGCTGCCGCCTACAGTGCAAATGATATATAGGCTTGCCATACGTCCGGGTTTGGCCCGGACTGTCCTGGATTTCAATAGTCGTCCGGGATTTTGTCCGGGGCTTTATAATGTCCTGGATTTCAAATTTTATTCATTCAAATATCTGTCAACATTTTTTATTTAGCTCCATCGACTCTTTTATTGTATTAAATAGCACTCGCACAGCAACAGGTACAAATGTTGCACATGCGCAATAAAATAAATCAGATAAGGGGCAAAAGAAACAGCTGACTGGACTAAACATTGGCAACGATTCTCCGAAACCAGGACCCAGTCACGAATGAAAGTGACGATTTTATTTTTAAAGTTTTTTAATGTTGTTTGTACATTTTCCTCTTATTTTAATAAAATAATTGAATAAATATAATATACGGGAGACCATTTTTAATATGAAAAGCAGCGGCGCGTTATGGCTTCATGAGGCCTGGGCAAATTTGAATTTGGGGCCCCCATGTACAGAGTTGAATTTTCCTTCGCGGGAAATTCCCTGCCTCTGGTATAATCTATGTGTAATGTGATATAGGATTTTAAGATTGACAACTATAATGACCCGTTCCACGGGGATGCTTATATTTATTTTGATAGATGCATATCATTTTTACAATAAGTGAATAAATTAAATTAAAAATACATTATTTTTTAATTAAACAGTGAATTAAATATTGGACTTGTGGAATTGCATCTGTTTTGTCAGGTTTTTAAAGTTTGGCTTGTAAAATGGTTTGTTAGGGCAGTACAAAGTAGCTATAATATGCACTTCCCTAACAAATAAGTTCAGATTTTAAAAGCCTGAAAAATTAATTTAAAATTTGAACCTATGGCCATAAATTTCTGTACTCGAATTATATAGGAATTTATGACCATAGGTTGTATCAAAAATCGAAATAAGTCAGCCAGCAGTGTTTTTTAAAATGGGGTACTTTGATTCTAGAACAAGATTCCAAAATTCCATTGGAGATGTAGATGTCAATTAAAAATAGGAAATGAAGTAGCAAATAAAATGTAAAATTATTAGATTCAGAATTTTCATACAAAATGGAACAATAGGTAAATTAACAACAGAGATGGAAACAATAAACTAAGGCACCAAGTGCAGTAAAAACTGCAGTCAGTGTCAACAAAAGCATATATATAATGAAAAATAATACAAAATAGAAAAGACATGATTTACTAATTACATTGTCTTATCACAGTCAATACCATAAATAGGGTCATCCAGAAGACTGAAGATGAGATTCAATGGGCTAGGCCCAAAACCTTGCTAAAGAAACTGGAGATTGTTAGATCTAACAATGGAACCTGGATTACAAAAAAATAAAAAATAACTAATGCCTTATTCACATGGCCATTCAGCTAACATAATTTAAAAAAAAGAAAAAAAAGATTGCTAGTATAAATTATGTAAGCAATTGTTTTTCAAATTTCATTAGTAACTTTAATCCAAATTAAAAATTCCAATCCAAATTTCAGGAATTTGAAAAACAATTGTCAATGATTGCAAATTTTGGTAACAAATTGGAAAATGGGTTTGAATCAGTCAGTAACATAAGTCTGGGATTCATGCATGTTAAAATCACATAAGTCACAGATCAACCTATATATAAAATTAATTCAGATTTAAAATAATATAAAAATTATTACATTACCAAGTGTTTTCAGCATAAGTGTTGTAAAAAGACAGAGCAGAAGTGGTGCAATATATTGCAATGCTACTACACAGAGATAATAAAATACTCTTGCAACCTATTAAAAATATTTAAAATAAATATTAATAAATTACAAAATTTAAAAACCAAAAATAAAAAGCAATAGTTCTTTATAAAATTTTTATTAAAGTTAAATGCTAATAAAGAACAAGAAAAATCTAAATTACAAAGTATTTTTTTTTTAATGAAATACTTAAGAAAAATTATTAAATTAATAAAATTTGTTTATCAAACAAAAAGATTTTTTAGAAGAATAAATAGTTTTTTCTATTAACTATTCTTATGTCTGTATTTTAGATATTTATATTAGGTTGATACATAATTCCGTAGTGTTTTAAATATAGGTTTGTTTGTTTAGTGTTTTATTTATGAAATTCAGTTAAAAATTTGACCAAATCAAGCAAGCAACTATTCAACAATGTAATCTCCGTCACTGTCAATAACTTCCTGCCAACGTTGGGGTAGTTTTTGGATCCCCCGTCTGTAGAAATCTGTTGGTTTTGAGTTTAGGAAGTCATCAATCCAAGTTTCGTACACTTTCACAGATGTTCCTAGCCACATTTACTGCACTTGAATCTCGGTTAAACTCGTACAGCAGAATATGTCAGAAATGTTTGTTTTTCTCAACCTGACACTCCATCTTCAACAGCGAAGAAATAACAATCGTTTGTAACAATCTTGCTGACAGCTCGTATTCCACAAGACAATACTCCAAAGTAAACAGTGACAATTTAAAAAAGGTAAACAAATGAACAGCAATGCAGCGTTGCCAGGCCAAATCAGAACGCTACAGAATTATGCATCAATCTAATAGTATGATAAGAACTCAAAGAAATATTTATAATGTTCAAATTTTATAAATCAAGTTTTTTGTATATAACCAAAATGTAAAATAGTTTTGAATTCAATGTTAGATATTTTACATTATATATTTAATAAATTTATACCAGACGTTGTAATTCAATATTGCTAATTCTGCCAGCTTCTTTTCTAAGTTGTTCAATTTTTCCAGGGGCTAAATTCAAATAAGACTGAAGATAATGTGGCATTAATATAAATCTAAGAATCACAATTCCAATGAGCATCATCAATCGTACAGTTTCAAATACATCAGGTCTCATTCTGAAATGAAATTTTATTATTTTAATTTTAAAAGAATTTATATGTATTTCAAAAAATATTTACAAAACACTAAAGCATTCTTACAATACTCCATTCATTCCTGGCCATGTTCGTTGAGTAAAATAATCTCGAGCTAATGGTTTTACCCACATAACTAATATTAATAAAGGAGATAAGAAACTCAGATGAAGAAATAACCTACAAAGCAAATAATAATGATGATAAATAAATATAAGTATATATTTTAGAAAACAAAACTCACAAAAATTGCATTTTAAATTAAAGATTAAAAAGTATTATCTTAACCTGCCTTCTAACATATTAAAAGTATCATAATAATCTAAATGTATAACCTATATAACAGTAATGGCAAATAAATGGCAGGCATCAAATTTTACTAGTATGCAATAAAAATTTTATAGCAATATTTTATATCATTCTATCCTTATTTATTTTAAACTTTTAATATGTGAATTTTTGTGCTTTATTCTGGTAATTAGTTTAATGTCTACACCACATGTACAGTCTAGTCCATAAAGTTTTGCCTACTCCTCGTAGGAGCTGTGCTTGCCGGATGTTGATCAGTTGCACAATCAGGTACTTGTAGTGAGAATCAAGTTAAATCAGAATGGACCTGTCTCTTCTGAATGAAAATAGGGTGGCAGGTATATGCATGGGATGTGCTCGTCATGTGCTTTCTCCTGACAAGAACAAGCAATAGCGGCTCACAGCAGCATTGTTAAAGCCTCGGTCTACTGTCCCGAATAGACGAGTTCGATTCCAATCTAAAAAAATATTTTTTTTTGGTTCTTTATCGCGTTTTCAATTTCATTTAAAATTTAAACATTGCATATAAAGAACACCATAGATTAAAATGTTTTTCAGACAAATGTGCAATTTGATCTGTTCATTTCAGAAAAAGAAAACTTTTCGTATTAATTATCCTGTCATCCTATGCTATATTTTAGTTTTTAATAAAATATACAAGAATGTGTATCACCGTTATTTTTACCAAATTTCTTTTGGTAAAATCGTTTAATATTCTGTACTATTGATATGCTTAAAACAGTTTCGGAAAATACAGAAAAATATGAAAACTTTCCTTAAAAATTACCATTTTGGCTATCCATATTTTTGTATATTTAGCTTTACTGTCTCATATTAGTCACTTTTCTCTTACCTTTATCCAATTAGCTCCTCCCGTTTAGAGACACTTTGTTCTAGTTTTTGATTTAATGTTTCCTTTTAATCATTCCCCACCTTCTTCTTAGAATCGTTACTCGAATTATTAAAGTCGCAGGGATAAATATATAATAATAAGGTAACTGTGGGGCAAACGGATACGCTAGTGATATATTTTAGAATATTTCGAATATACTTTGTTAAAACAAATAATAATATTTATTATTATATTCGGTAAGGTCAAAGCTATCGAAGCACTTAACATTTACTTTCCTCAGTAGCACTAAAATTACCTGTTTTAATATCTTAAATATTGCTAATTTCCTTAAATGAAGTCCGTTTGTCCCACAGTTACCTTATATCAAATAAAATTCATGATATTTGTTGTCTTAGATTAATTGAAACAGAAACTCTTAAGTTTGACACTTTTCACTTCCTCTCTGTGTTGAACAATTAACTTTCTAATGCTATTGTCGATTGGTTTGGGCATAACTGTCGTTGGTTATTTATATATACACAAAAAAATTGAGACTCGTAATCCTTCGCACACTCAAAAGAAAGGCTATTAATTTTCACTTCTTGCCTAGCTGTTCACATCAAACGATAATTTATATCAAGCATGGGCAAACGTATGCTCGACTGATATTATCGTCTGCTTCTTTGACTTATTTAAAAGAAATGATATCAATTTCCGTAAGGCATTTTTACCTGGCAAACTTTTAAGTTTAACTTTAAGGTAAGATTGTTTTAAATATACTTTAATTAGAATAACATAATCGATTTAATTCAATAGAACCTTCGTTTTGTGATTGACATTAAAAATATTAAAATGCTTCTTCCTGATTGGTGAAAGTGTGGAGCCTTAGGAATTTCCCCATTATATCATAGGCAGCAGTGCAGTAACTTTTGAAGGGATGAAACACCAGAAAGATGGGCTTTTTGCCATTAGCTATTTTAACAGTACTATTATTCAGCTTTGTTATCGTATATATACAGTATAGTACAGAAGCCAGAAAGATGGGCTTTTTGCCATTAGCTATTTAACATTACTATTATTTAACTTTGTGTAGATTTTTGATTGATTAAAAATTGATTTTTATTTTGATATCATCGTATACATACAGTATAGTACAGAATTTTCTCTTTTAAAAAGTATGAAGGGGTGAAACACCAGAAAGATGGGCTTTTTTGCCGTTAGCTAATTTAACAGTACTATTATTCAGCTTTGTTATCGTATATATACAGTATAGTACAGAAGCCAGAAAGATGGGCTTTTTGCCATTAGCTATTTAACATTACTATTATTTAACTTTGTGTAGATTTTTGATTGATTAAAAATTGATTTTTATTTTGATATCATCGTATACATACAGTATAGTACAGAATTTTCTCTTTTAAAAAGTATGTATCGTATACTTACAGTATAGTACAGAATTTTCTCTTTTAAAAAGTATATCATCATATACATACAGTATAGTACAGAATTTTCTCTTTTAAAAAGTATCAATGGATAAAAAAGCTAGAACACTTTTGATGATAAAACAGGAAATGAAAAAAAGAAGAGGTTAAATGGATAAAAGGAAGAACACTTTAAGTTATTAATTTAGATGATGAACAACAATGTAAAATATGAAAATATATATTTCTTAAACCGTTAGTACTGTGGTTAATCATTGTAAGGTTAGCTAATGGTCGGAATCTCACAAAGCAAGAACCAATTACCATATTCTAATATAGTTAAGACTTCGAATAGTGCAAGAAATTCGTGGAACCCATTATTTGCACTAATCAAGGCCTACCTGTATTTGTACAAAATACACTTAACTTCATAAAGATTTTTGTCATCAATAAGGATTTATTTCAATTTACTTGTTAAAAAATTAAAAAAATGCTGAAATGATAAAATCTAAATAAGTTTATAAAATCAAACTAATTTTCTAATTAAAAAGCATTTTTGATTTTGTTTGATAATTTTTCTGTGAAGACAGAAAAAAAACTCATTTTTCTAACAAATTACCATAATGCATTTTCAAGTAAATTATAGAATGTTATCCAAAATAAATCATAAAAATGCATGCTTCACTAAATATGAATGCAGGCAATCCTCAACTTATGTTGATCTCATATGAGAAATTTATGTAAGTTAAGATATACTATGAAGTAGATATAAATCTACATCATAGATCTGTATTTATGTAAAGAATAAAACAAAAATATGGTGATTGCAGTGAATAAAGCTATAATACAGAGATAAAGCATTTTTCTTCTAATTTCATCATTTATTATATACAGTGGATTCTGCTTAATTGGGACTAATTTGGGACTAAGCCCTTTTTGGCCCAATTAAGTGGCTGTCCCAATTAAACGAAGTAACAATTAATTCTAAAATATGTAATTCGTAGGTAAATAATACGCAAAATAATAATAATTAGGTATCGATTTTAATGCTTTATTAAAATAGGTACCTAATTATTAGCTTTTTACCGATCTCCTCTGACTTTGTCTTCAACACTGGGCCGCTGATATTCACGCCTTGCCCGCTAATTATAGAAAATCATTAATCTAATGCTTCTGGATCCTTTCCATCATTTGGATGTTCCTGGAATTTCTTTCTGTAATGTCCACTCCTCATGCAGTTGATTTTCTTGTTGTAGGAGATGTGCTATGGTCTTTTGGTTTATTTCAGCGAGTCTACGATAGCTTGTATTAAATGGCTGACTCCGGAATTTCTTTCTGTAATGCCCACTACTCATGCAGTTGATTTTCTTGTTTTAGGAGACGTGCTATGGTAGATTTTCAGTTTATTTCAGCAAGTCTACGATAGCTTGTATTAAATGGCTGGCTTTATACACCAGTTATATCAGCAAGTCTACGATGACTTGTATTAAATGGCTGCTTATTTCAGCCAGTCTATCATGGCTTGTATTAAATGGCTGGTTTTTAATTTTATTCAGCTTTATTTCAGCAAATCTACAGTAGCTTGTATTAAATGGCTGGCTTTTAATTTTATCCAGCAAAGCAATTTTATATATTAAATGGCTGGCTTTTAATTTTATCCAGCAAAACAATTTTACTTGAAAGTGTAACTCCTTTTCTTGCTATCTTGGCAAAGATTTAAAAATTTTAAATAAAATCGACGTGCAAAATCATTTCTTAGCATCTTGGCAAAGATTTAAAAATTTTAAATAAAATCAACACTGTCTTGATATCTTGGCAAAGATTTAAAAATTTTAAATAAAATCAACACTGTAAATAAATATCGCTAGGTACAATGGCAGACTCTTAAGTAGACGCACACTTGCCAGACTCACCACGACAGATAGATATACTTGCCAGATGCACGACGATAGATAATTAATTTGCATCACACTGATCTTAAACAGACACACTTGCCAGACTCAGGATGATAGATAACTGATTCTCATCACACTAGTGTTGCCAAATACAATATACACACTTGCCAGACTCACGATGATAGATAACTGATTCTCATCATGCTAGTGTTGCTGAATACAGTACTAGTAATATGTATTATTTATCAACAATGATATTTACTTATAAACATCCATTCTTTAGTAAAATTATATTAGTACAGCGACAGTGTGTCGACGATGTGTAAGTAATAGGACGAGAAGAAATGACCGCTCCATTGTGTTAGTCTGTATTGTCTTGCAGAAAATTTTAACCTGAAAAATTACGAGTACAATAAAATGTTATAATTTTTATATAAGGATTTTTAAGAAAGCACATAACAAGTATTAAGCTAGGTTGACACAATCAGAGCACACTCGGACCGAGTTCACTTGGATGATGCGCGAGCATCCACTCGGACGCTACTCGGACCTTTTCAAGGTCGAGTAAACTCGACCTTGAAAAGGTCCGACCTCGAATCGAGTAAACTCGGACGACAACCAAAATACTCGGACCGAGTAACAGCCGATTGGAAGGCTTTGTATTTTGCGGAATTACATGTACTGTATGAACTGTATGTACAAACAGTACATACAGTACATGTAATTCCGCAAAATACACAGCGTATATATATTTTTTATGTTAAGTAAGTGAACAAGAATTACTTTTCCGCTTCCTCTTTTTTCGTGACAAGTTCTGGCTGGAATCGGTAAAAAATAGCTTTTTATACATATTTTTTTTTTTAATCATGTACTGTATGTACTGTACTGTTTCTTTTACTGTTGTTTCTTACATGTATTGTATGTACTGTTTGTACATACAGTTCATACAGTAGGAACTGTATATATTGTATATATGTATGTTCATATATATATATGAGTATGTATGTGTATAAGTATCTATATATAGGACTATACAAAATCATATTAAATTACAGCACATTATTAAATCACATAATTAAATTATACGTTTATAAATTTATATAATTTATATACTATTTTATTAACTTAATTTATAAACTATAAATATGATATAAATGCAGTTTGTTCATTCCGATAGTGTTTACAAATTTTTTTACGAGTTTATATAAAGTACATTATTGTCGATAAGTGAAAGCGGAAGTTGAAAAGTTGATGTCGATAATAAAGACTATACGGAGCTGTTCAGCTAACTTTTCTTCCAGTTTAGATTTACATGGAAATTTTCCGCCGCGTCAGTTTATAAACGATCAATCAAACAGCGAAAGAGAAAGGCGTCGATGGCAGCTACAGAATCTCCTTCATTCCAATCCAACGAATTTTTAAATATAGCAGAAGAATTCGATTATTCGACGTGATAAAAAAATGAAGAAGAACAAAAATATTAAAAAAAAAAAGCTATTTTTTGTCGATTCCAACCAGAACTTGCCACAAAAAACAAAAAAAAAGAGGAAGCGGAAAAGTAATTTCTGATCGCTTACTTAACATAAAAAAATAAATAAATAAATATACTGCGTGTTTTGCGGAATTAATAAAAACAGAAGTTATTATTTGCTCTTAGAGGAAGCGGAAAAGTAATTCCTGATCGCTTACTTAACATAAAAAAATAAATATACTGCGTGTTTTGCGGAATTAATAAAAACAGAAGTTATTATTTGCTCTTGGTTTTTCGTTAGAATTTACATTATTTGATCTTCTCTCCTGTTTATGTTAGAAAATCAAAGATTGTAATGTAAATGTTTTTTTCAGTAAAAACGATTAGATGTTCAGCAAGCAAAAATTGTATAAATAAAGCTAGTAACTGGCACAGTTTATAGTCTGTAGTCAGCAGACTGGACATGTAAGAAGCGTGATAGACTTCCACTTGAGAGATCTGAGATTAAATACGAAAATGGGTCTCATACTTTCAGGTTTTTTTTTTACAAAGGATCCGGTGTGTCGATCCCCATCTTTCACTTATTCTTGCTCAAATTTATGATGTGTTCCTGAATGATCCAGCAATTATCTCTATTGGAAAGCAGTTTAAAACATTAGTTTACGGTCTATAATGCTAATTTATCATTTCTAAACAGTTACAGTTAAAAAAAAATTCGGAGCTGAAAGTCGCGCCGATAACTGTCCACTTGGAAATTTCTTTCGTTTCAGCCTGAACCTATTTGTCATTAGGATAGTAAAAAATCGGTGCCTATTTTATAATGTTTTTTTTTTATTTTCTGCCGATGTAGGCATTTATCCGCTCTCGACCTACATTGACTCATCGATTTCTATCTGCCACCTTTGTTGATTCACTACGTCCTTTCATAAGTCATCCGAGACAGCCGTCCGACCCCATCTGCCACTCTTCCTTCCTGTCTTTTGACGACAAAGTTTTCTTTCTTATTTTTCCTTTCCTTCGTCGCCTACTTATTTCAACTAATTTTCTCGCAATCCTTCACTTTTCACATTCTTCTTCATCTTTCTAAATACCACGAAAGAAGAACTACAGATACCAACGTCGTATCTCGATGATACTTATTCGATTTTTGGATGAATGAAAGGTTTATTCTTCGTACACAAACTTTCATTTAGCATTAATTAAATTGTCACTTTCAACTTTTTATCCAAACTGACACGAGCAACTCTATAAAACTTTAAAAAATTTATATTCATCCTTATTGCCGCCGATTCAGCAATTTTACAATAGATGCCACGTAATAAATATGAGTTTATTACTGTTTTTGTTCATTTTTTTCTCACTTCCCGAAAATTCTAACGTTATATCATCAAGTTGTGTATGACTTCCGTCACAGTATAATACATGCCTTTCCATATCTTTTCTATCTTTTGTCTGTTTGGCCTCGAGCGACTGGATGGTGATTGACGAGTCTAAAACTATATTCAAATCTGCGAAATGCCACAAACTATGTTTTGGGATCGTTACATTTTATCTCCATTATCCGGAAATAAGGTACCTGTCAAACAGAACCAACTATTCTTAAAAAGTAATTTGGAAACATCGTTTTTGTGTTACCGGTAATGACGCCATATCCAAAATTTTTCTTTTTTTTTTTTTTACGTTTTAGCGCTTCGTAATTATTTCTTTTATACGAGATTCGGATAGATGAGCGACTCCGGATGAATTTGGCGCAACAAAACTGCAATTTATTTGAAATATGTTTATTAAGAGCAGTTATTGATCGTCGGCCTTCTTTAGACTTTGGACGTTTCTTCTAATGCTAGAAAATTCTGCAATTTAAATTTAATTTAATTTAAGTAGCGCGCCCACACATACGTCAAACCCTTTTTCCCCACCCACTAAAAAAAATTTCTCTTAAGTAAAAATAGAAAGCAAAGTCGATCAGATTGAAGACTGACACTGATTGCGACCAGCTGATAGGCTAAAGACCGCGACGCGAAGCGGAGCGAAGCAAAGATGACAGAAAAATTTACATCATTCGCTTCGCGTTGCACTGCGCCGCAACCTGTCTACATTGTTGCCGAGTTATTTCTCATGTTTCATGGATTTGCCAATAGAATCGTTTGCGGAGTGTGATCGATTTGTTATTAGAAAGAAGTAATCGTATATTTTCGATATTCTTTTAATCTCAAATCATATATACATGGCCTTTCTTGTACTTCTAAAACGAATTCTAAATCTGGATCCTAACCACACGGTTGAACTTCCGTTATTTTCCAAGTATATGAAACATTCTTTTCTACTGATTGATTGCTTCCTCGCGTCTTGCTTCTTACGGTATTGTTAACGCGTGCTGATGGTCAAAGTTCAATTTTTCCATCTCCTTTCACGCGGCTACGCGCGCTAACTCGAGCAGCCGCGCGGGAAAAGCTAATTCAAGATACATTGTACACGCGTAACTGCGCGAAGTTGCTTTCTTATGCTTCCCTTCGCGTCTCGCTCAGGGTGTCACGTCCTTAATAACCAATGCTAAGTAACAATACGTTTACTGTATTATAACGGAGCGAAGCAAAGATTGCCGCATCGTATTATTCGCGTGTGCTGATGGTCAAATTTCAATTTTTCCATCTCCTTTCGCGCGACTACGCGCGCTAACTCGAGCAGCCGCGCGGGAAAAGCTAATTCATTGTACGCGCGTAACCGCGCGAAGTTGCTTTCTTATGCTTCGCTTCGCGTCGCGTTCAGTATGTCATGTCCTTAATACCAATGCTACGTAACAATACGTTACTACTGTATTATAACGTAATAACGTCATCATCACAGCCTTCAAAATTTTGACAATATGTAGATTCTCACGAATTGCACATACCTGCTCTCAGTTAATCCATTTAAAACAACTATTGTATATTAATTAGTTACTTATTTATTTAATTAATCTGGCATTGCACGACGAATATTAAAATTAGATCTTTAATAAAGCTTCTGTAGAAATGGCTAACAATTGATAAATACTAGCAGTTAGTTAACGAATGCCATTGTAATGTATAAATAGCACGTATATAATTTAATACATTGAATCAAATTTATCGTAACCGAAATTAATTATTATATATATTGATAAACATAATCAAAATACCTTTCTTTAAAGTTAAAATAACCTAATTATCTCTCACCGATCGAAATGCAAATTTTTAGGATTTTACACTGAAATGGCACGGAAGTGATCGTGTTAAATAACATACAGAAATGGCTCTGTTTGTTTGAAAGTTTGCGATAAATAAACACTAAAAATAGTAAATATATTGATTTTTTTTCTCGCTGTTCAATCAATTCGTTCTTCGTCACTCAAAACAAACTACAGTTAGCTCTCGTATAACGCGGATGTTCCATAAAAACAGCGCGTTATACGAGACTCACATCCAGTGGATATCAGAAAGGAAGTGCAAGAGAGGCGGCTGCCCGGGCCTCACGATTTTGGGGGCCTCAATTTATAACTCAGTATGTTAGAAAATATATATTTTTATACTGTTCGAACTGCAGTGTTTATCAAAATTTGAAGTTCTTTATCAATGTTTTCGCTTTTCTTGTACATTTATTGCTGCATATTTGTCAATTTTGTCTCTCTTTCTTTTTTGGAGGGCCTCAAAATATTAGTTGCCCCAACCTCGCATTTTCTCTGAAAGTCTCTGTTCACATCACGTGTATATATAAAATGTTTGTTTTTAATTATATAAACAACAATGGCCTTTCCAACAAAAATATTTACTAAAAAAATAAAGCTTTTTTATATAAAAAAATCATTACATATTAATTATTTATGTAACTCATCACAAAGAGATTAACAATTACATAGATTTTAATGCGCTTTCTTGGCAGAAAACGAATATAATTTTCAATAATAAACACTTTTAACGGTAAAAACAACTGACACTACGCAAAAAATATGTTTGTATGTACATACATGTGGACTAAAAATTAATTTCCCTAATATAAATTCGTAGAGATTCATAGAAATTTGTAGACCGCATTTATCGAAACCGCTTTGTATAAGTACCGCGTTATACGAGGGTGTATTGTATTTTACATTTCAGGGTTAACGGAAACTCTAATTTATAAGAGGCATTGTTTAAAGTCTTACAAAAATATTTATTAAAAATGTACGTAGAAAGTTATTAAAAAATTTTCTCCTCTAAGAGAAATATCATCATATTAAATATGAAAACTTTAAGGAACTTATCCTCTTTGAGTATATTAAATATAACAAGTTAATCTATGACAGTTATTTCTTCATTAATCTCGTATTTATCTAGTTTTTTTTTTAATTATTCCGAACAAATTGGCTTAATCCTTTAAACATACATAAATTCAGAACGTTTACAATTAAAATTTATATTTCCTTCGCTTTCTTCTGCCATATATATATATATATATAATTTTTAATTTAATTTTTGTGGTGTATAGTATATCTAACAGTTACCGTCTAACGATGGAGTGTAGATAAATAAATAAATAATGCGGAAGTTCTGCTTAATGATGTGTTGGGAAGCAGCTACGTTTATTTGTGAGAACATCAGAAAGCGCATAAAGTAATAAAAACTGCTGCTTCTGCAGCTGTGATTTTTTTTGCATAACATTCTTTATCGTATTAAAACAGTTGGCAAAGAAAGGAAAAAACCATCTTCAATATACCGCATTTCCTGATTTCTTATCTTTACGCTACAATAGTTTAAACAGTTCCTAATAGAATAAAACGTTTTAGATGAATTTTTAATCATTCAGAAAATTCGATATCGATCGATTAACATCGATATAAGTAATTTGAATCTGCGAAATAAAAAAATTTTCGAAAGCGAATAGTGATAATTATATATAACAGTGATTCTCAACCACTCTTCATTCACTCAAAAAATTATAGTTTCTCTAAAAAGACAAAATCCGCAGGTGGCGCTATAACTTAATAAGGGCTGCCATTTAATTCAAAATCCGCAGGTGGCGCTATAACTTAATAAGGGCCGCCATTTAATGATCCCGTGTAGAGTATGTCTGTAATCTGAATGTAATAAATAAGAATAAATGTTATAACTTAATAAGAGCCGCCATTTAATGATCCCGTGTACGAATATGTCTGTAATCTGAATGTAATAAATAAGAATAAATACAGCAATCATTCACTCAACAATTTATTCTTAATTTTTCGCGGCACACTAGTGTACCACGAAAAAATTAAGAATGAATTATATTTATGTATAAGAATTATATGTATGTATTTATATGAATCATATATATTAATAGTGAAACGTGGTTGGCTGGATATCATTTTTGCAGTCTGTACCGATTCCGGTAAATAGGGCATCGTTAGAAAACTCTAACCCTCGTATTTCTGCCACAGTCAAAATTATTTGTCGTTATTCACTAATTTAAAAATTAAGGAATAAAAATTAAATTAAAATTATAGTTTCTCTAAAATCACAAAATCCGCAGGTGGCACTATAACTTAATAAGAGGTGCCATTTAATGATTATTTGTACATGTATGTATAACAAAATCCGCAGGTGGCGCTATAACTTAATAAAGTCCGCCATTTAATGATTCCGTGTACGAGTAGGTCTGTAATCTGAATGTAATAAATAAGAATAAATACAGTTATCTGTTTATTAAAAATTCGTTGTTAAATCTAAATTATTATTTAAAATATTTAGGTGCCCGCCAAATTTTAAAATATTAAAAAGTGTTCTTCAACAGAAAAATGGTTCTCAACAGAAAAAAGGTTGAGAACCACAGAAATAAGCATATAAAACACACAAACATCCAATTTTAAAATATTAAAATCTGTTCCTCAATAGAAAAAAGATTGAGAATCACTAATATATAACAATACCGAGAAGGCAGAGTTTCTTACATTCGTGGAGATATCAAAAATTTGAGAGCGAAAAATAATATCAGCAGTTAATAATAAAGATATGCCAAGTAAATGAAAGATTAAATTAACTCGGAGTACGTCCGTCTAGAAGTATGTCAAGTTAAGACGGTATCGGAATCCTTTATAAAATGAAGTTGTAAGTAAAAGTTTTGTCGCATTCTTAGAATACAAATGACGATCGATTTTTGTATTTTTGTTTCTAATTTAAGAATAGTCCGTTCGTTTTGTCAGATATATCTTATAACGACGGTAAAATAAAAACATTTGTTTGTAGCATTTAAAACAAATTTGTCTGTAGCGTTTTCACATCTCCCATTCGAGCAATTATCATAATTTAATCTGATTTATCGGTTAAGTGCCACTTGCATCAACTTAAAAAGATTAATATTCTTATTCTACATTTTATATATAAAAGAATTTATTTAAACATTATATATATTTTTTATACTCGATAACAAAATACCAAAGAATGCTCTCATAAATACTTAAAAATATATATTTTATAAATAACAGTAGCCTGTACTTTTAATGTTTACTGTTTACACTTGCATTTAATTTTTACGGCAAATTTAAGAGAACTATTTTTTTAATCCCAATTTTATTTTAAGAATAATTCGGAACTCTGAAAATTCATTTAACTATTTTGGTTTAACGACTGTTATACTTTTTATCAAACTTTGAAATAATTTATATCCAAAAATAAAAATTGGGAAAATTACACAAATCTAAAGATATTCTCAATAATTTTCATAAATACTTTATACAATAACGACAAATCTAAAAGATATTCTCAATAATTTTTATAAATACTTTATACAATAACGACAAATCTAAAGATATTCTCAATAATTTTCATAAATATTTTATACAATAACGACAAATCTAAAGATATTCTCAATAATTTTCATAAATACTTTATACAATAACGACAAATCTAAAGATATTCTCAATAATTTTCATAAATATTTTATACAATAACGACAAATCTAAGGATATTCTCAATAATTTTCTTAAATACCTTATATAATAAAGATAAATCTATTCTAAATAATTTTCATAATACTTTATATAATAACGACAAATCTAAGGATATTCTCAATAATTTTCTTAAATACCTTATATAATAACGATAAATCTATTTTAAATAATTTTCATAATACATTATACAATAACGACAAATCTAAAGATATTCTCAATAATTTTCACAATACTTTATACAATAACGACAAATCTAAAGATATTCTCAATAATTTTCATAATGCTTTATTAAAAAAATGTACTTATCTAACAATGCTATATAAGTCTATAATTCTTATCTGGAATGACTAATTAAATTATCATATTCTTAGTTATGAAACATCGTTATCGATCATATATCGGCCATCAGAAGTACTTATATTAACCTGGATTCCACTGATTAATAGATTATGATCAGTCGTTATAACTGAGATTTTCTTTTTCTAATTTTCATTAGTCGCTAACATAATTTAGATTTTAGCAGAGATTTTGAAAATGACTTTTCGCACTCTTTTCGGAAGCTCTTACGATGGATACTGTTATAATATTGCATCGTAGTTCTATAACTTTGATGCGATAACTGAATGACTTATTGCAATACTAACAACTTTATTATTATTATTATTATGGTTTCTGTATTTATCGCTCGATGCTAATAAGAGAAAAATGCGAATATTATACAATAGTATACGGGATGCGGGTTTCTTATCGCGTACAGGAATAACAGACAATGCAAACGTTAAATATTATTATAAAAAGGCTCATCACAGTCGTTATCAACAACCATTAACAATTCATCACAGGACGAAAGTCTTTTCAAGACGGTGGTATGCTATTCAATTTGTAGCTTTTCTCTGCCAATGAATTTATCAGACCCCATCTTTTGTGCGATCGTCTTCCGTGTCTCTTTATGTTTCTGGGAATCCAATCAAGAATTGCTTTTGTCCATCTGTAATCACTTTTTCTTGTCGTATGTCCAACTCATTGTCATTTCAGATTTCTTTATTCTCTTTATTATATCAAATATTTTGTTTGCTCTCTCATCCGTACACTGAGTTTTCTGTCTCTTGTGATTCTTAGCATGCTTCTTCTCTACATGTTTCTTTGTAATATCCGAACTATTCTCTTTGTTAACAATAATGTTTCGGCACCATGCGAAAGCAGAGAGAACATATTGATTCGATGCTTTCCTTTTAATTAAGAGAAAACGTCATTTTTCCTTCAAGGTAGTGCTATACCTTCCAAAGTAACTCTATTGAAGTCTGATTCTCCTGTTTATAATGACAATTTACATGGATATCTATTGGAAAATTGTATACAACCCTTAACTTCCTTCCTTTTTTTTATTATTTTTCTTATTTGAGAGTTTTCCATCATTTCTTGCAGTTCTACAATTTATTAATGCAATACTCTATCGAACAGTTTAGATACTGATCAGAGCATAACTTCAAATTTATAGGCCCCATCATCAGTCCAGAAACTGAGCCCCCTCTCGGAATTTTTTTAACTTGAAAGGGCCTCTTAAACTGATGGGATATCCTGCAGTTCTGGTGATATAAAGTCATAGTTATGATGCTGATATCGATCCATTACGATTTAAGGACTTGGAAAACTTCATCGAGCACGTCATTAAAAAGTTTTTGGTAAAGTAATATCACCTTCTTTACAGAAAGGTAATTAAGTGTAATTAGTCGAAAATTTTTTTGTATGGGACGATACAAAAATCTACCTAAAACTAAATTTCAAGAATAGACTGTACCAACTGAAGGCACTTTTTAAAATTTATCTATCAGTAAAGGTTTTGTTAAACAATAAAAGTGAAGGCCGGACGAGAGCGATAAGGAAAAAATATGGTTAGAAGCTAAGCCGGTGACCACAATCCTCTCAAAAACATCAAAGATCGTAAGATCAATGTGGGCAAACAGAAAATTATTTTCTCTTTCGTTATATATACACTACAGCACCCGTACCGAAGTCCATAATGATGGGCATAAATATATAGATTAATGCAACATTATTCGACACTCGGACTACGTTTTAAGCTTATAGACAAATAAATTTCGTGTCGGATTTGTTTGGCTTAATTTTATCTGCATTTTAATTTATCAACTAGTTCTTACGTGTGCCATTAAATCCGATTATTTCTCTTCCATGCTAATCATACTAAATCGGGATCTAGATACAGTAAGCACGTTAAAATAGTAGAGCTAAGATACGAACAGGATATTTTTTTATAGATTAAATTTTAACAGGAAAGAGTAACACGACGATTCTCATCTCCTCGATCTCCATACCATCTAGCTTTAAGATGTTTCCCAACGTATGTTTTCTCAAACTGGCATATTTCGCCTCTTCAACTGTTCTCTCTATTGAATACCGCATCCATCTTATCTTTCCCTCTTCTCTCGTTTTATCGGCAATAACAGCAATTACCGTGATGGCGGAAACATGGCACAGATTACGTATTACTATCCACAAGTCGTCCCCTGGTATTTCTAGATAAATATCTGAGATGATAAAATTTAAAGGTCGAAACACACGTTCGAGTAACGAGCTGACTATTAATGTCATCTATCAAGTACCAACGACACGTTACGAAATCTGCGAAGTGGTCAATAATCACGTTCGATTTCTTGTAGTAGAAAAGCCAATTTCTTTGCATTCTACTCGAAATCACGATTGTTCTTTGAGTCTTTAAATTCCGCGTTTTTTTTGGTAACCTTTTAGTAAGTGGTCTGGTCGAGTTTCGTTATTTTTTTAATGAATTTTATGCGTTTTAAACAGGATTTGAGTCTATTACGGGTTCAAACTTATTACTGTCAAAAATGGAAGGACGACAGATGGCGTTGCAGACCGGATGTCGAGAGGAGACCAGCGTCTTCATCTTGGTTACGTCCGTCCGGAAGGGAAATAAACGACCGTTCTGCCGGATGTTGTTTCTAACAATAGCAACAATTCGGCTCCATGATATAGTATAGGCAACGATGTTTATAAAAGGGAAAGGAGTAAAAAACAATACTGACGACTCTCCGCAAGTAGAGCGATGATAACTTTCTCTGTTGTTGGTTAGTAACGAGTTTTTTTTCGGTCATATTGGGATTTAGTATTAAAAATTTGGCGTTAAATTAACGTTTTTTACGTCACTTATAGATTAGTCCGCTTAAATGGAGTTTTTCCGTACCAATTTAAAAAAAAAATGGTGATTATGGGAGCCACGCGCTTAATAATTCCCCTGTTGTTTTCGCTCTAACAGCGTTTCGATAGAGGAAAAAACATGGCAGAGGATGGAGGAGGTAGAACAACTTGGATCGCGCCCGTAGGAACGATCTGCGGGAGTGAGATCGGGCGAAAGAGGATGTTGCTCCGTTCAACATCCGAGTAGGAATGTGAAGGGATGGAGTATTTAGCGTCCATTTGCCCGCCTCCTCCTCGGCGCCATACCCGTCGTCTGGCGCTCTGGTCGGGATGACTCTACCCTACGACCGGGGAACGGTAGATCTTATCCGGGGGATGTCGGTGTCCCCCGCCGGCCGGACGCAGTCGGAGGAAGAGGAGCGGGCTCCGGAGCTCAAAATATATTTCAAAAATTTAATGCAATTATTGAATTATATTAGATACAAGAATTGCAATAATTACTGTAAAAATAATTAATTTATCTTTTTTGTCTTAAATAATTTAAATCGCATATTATCTGGTAGAACTATACTGATTCAAGTTTGATTCAAAGATGTTCAGAGAAACAGCACTTTACTGCATTTAACAATGTTCAATAGATTTGAGTTTATCTATGCTATTAAATTTCTTTGTCTAGATCAGTGTTTCTCACACTTATTTCTATGAACACCCTCATAGTGTATACAAGATTTACTAATGCCCCCCCACTTTAATATTCTGCAAATCTGAAGAGGAAATATATAAAAATCATTATTATTGATTAATATACTATTTTTATTGCATATTTTTAAAGATGGATAATTACTAATTCGTCAAATACTATATTAATAGAATAACAATCAAAAAAATCTATTTGTCATTAAAAAAATTAATTTAAATTTGGAATGAAATTAATCAATGAAAAGGATGAGGTTGATGCTGTGATATTAAATGGTCAAAATTAGGTTCAATATTTGTAAGTTACAGTCATAAATTTCTGCATTTTAAGATATTCAAATAATCACGATCATTTGGATATCTTAAAACATGATAGTGAAGATATCAGATCTTGATCATTTGGATATCTGCAATATATCTGCAATATCCAAATAATCAAGATCTGACATCCACATTAAAGCCATACTCTACTAAATAGGAAACTGGAAATGCAATAATTAATTTCTTTGTTACTATCCATAAAGAAGAATATCTGCTAGCTATTTTTTTCTGCAACCAAAATTCCTGATAAGAATTTCTAAATTTTGGCTTCAATTCGATACTGTCTTGTAATTCAATCAATTCCTCTTCAATAAAACATTCTGTAACATAATCGTGATTTAAAAATGGATTTATTATCCAATGAGGAACTTCCAAATCAAGTAAATCTTTGAATCTCACAATACAACACAAGCAAACACAACAACTGAATCCTCCCAGCCATGCACACTCATGACTCGCAATGCCCCCTACTGCCTGCTTGCTACTTGATGCTCCTTCTAATGATCCAGTCGCCCCCAGGGGGTGATATTGTCCATTTTGAGAAACACTAGTCTATTATAAAACTTAAACAATTCATGATTTAAAATATCAAATACTCAAAGAAAATTATATTTTCTTCTGAGGTAAGTTTCAGATTTGAAATTGAGTTAAACTTATACATTGAAAAATCCATATCTTTATAAATCAAATAAAAATTAATTTAAAATTACACTCAGTATATTTTAAATACAATTCTAGAACTCAAGAATCAAAGTTGTGAAAATAACTTACTTTGTAAAAGGTTTATCATCACAGTATTTAAGACAATCATGATGCATTCTAGCAAATCTTAAACCAGGAAAAGTAAAAAATGTTCCCATTAATCCACTCCAAACAGCCAGACTTAATTTGAACATTAACTGAGAGGCAGGACCACTAATAAATAAAAAATTTGAATTTAAATTTGCTATTAATAATTTAGTAATAAATAACTTTTTATTCATGTATTTAAATGTTCTAGATTAGCGGTTCTCAACCTTTTTCTCCTGGGCCACATACATTTGTTTGCTACATTAAGCAGGCTGCAACATGCTATATCAGCCGGTTTTGACAACCAGTTGGTATCATGTGAAAAAAAACTTTATGAATGCATCAGGAAGGAGCTAGCAAATTAGGAAAATTCTAATTTTTCTAATTTAAAAAAAAAATTTTAATATCAGATTTTTTATTATTTTTTGCATGTGGGAGAAGACTTCTGCACTTTCATTATATTCATAACTGTGCATTCTGGGCTGCATGTAAAAGCTTGGTGGACCTCAGGTTGAGAATAGCTGTTCTAGACTATAATTATTATTAAATCCATGTTTTCAAAGTTAATCTGGTATTTAAACCCAAATGATAAAACAGAATTTCATATTTGATGATTTACTAATACAGGAGTTCCCAACTTATGTAAGAATTGAATTCCTAGAAATCTTGCATATGTCAAATTTTATGAAAGGCAAATTTACCTATATAGATTAAAAACATTATATGTTTATGCATATTCTATCTACAAGACAGCAAATATGATGTTACTATCATAATGACATATAATAACTTTAGTATCAAAAGTAAATTATTGATACAGTAATGCCATAGTTATTACAATGCTATAAAGTAAGATTTGCAATACTGCACTGTAAAACTAAATTATAAAGATAATTTTTAAATATTTTTTTTTGCATGACAAAAGTTTTTACATAAAATTGAATTTATATAATATGGGAAACTTCTGCAGTTTAAATTTTATAATTATTACAACAATAATAAAATTTTATGAGATGATCTTATTTCCTTGCATAATTACACTGTTTTTGCAATCTATCAATTTAAAATTTGGTTTATAAAATTTCACCAAGTAACGACTGCAATTTATTTTTGTAGTTATTAAAAAATCGATTTAAAAATTTCATTGCTTAGTAGATTTTTATTTGTTACAATGATAGAGAAGATATACTTATGTGGCATGACATCATGAGTGGTGTACTGTTGCCTGTTGTCCGTTCTATTGAATGATATGCATTTGTTAGATTTCATTTGTTTTGTAAACTTTTTAAAGTACAACAGATTCTAGTTATCTGTCTTTAGATTATCCAGATTGCAGATTAACTGAAGATGAAAACAATTTATGAAAACAATAATTAACATTTAATTATCAATGTTATGTTAGATGCAGTATCTGAAAGATCTGTAAATGTCACAAATTCATTTTATTTTTATACAGGATGTCCAAAAAAATATCAACTATATAAATTTATAATAGGAATTTTAGAAAAACAAGAGACAAAAGCATATGTTTAAATAAATGGATGAATTAAAATAGCCCTAAGTTTAATTATTAGATTCTATGTGCAAATCACCAATGCCTCTATAGACCTTAAAGCAATCAATTGTTTCCAAAAACATGCTTTCAAGCATTTCAGGAGTGAGTTTTTTTTTTTTAATTGCTTCCATAAATGATTAGGATGAATTGTTTACAAATGCATCAATTACAAAGATCAGATTTCTAATTTTTCAGCAGTACACTTCAGATTTATTGAAATCCATAGTAAAAAATCTAAGATAATTCTAAGTTTTAAGCAATTTAAATAAATCAAAGCATGCATTTTGTTTTAGTATACAAGTATTTTTGTATCTTGTAGTTTGTTTTTCTAATATTCCTATTATTTCTCAAAATAGATGACAACTTTTGGCACACTGTACCTTATATAATTGAAGATCAAAGTTAAAATCAAATTAAAAATCCAAATTTTGCAATATAGTAAAACTTCAGATTATCTGGGTTTGAATTAACCCCAGTTAATTCGCAATCCAGAAGTGATATTTTATCTTAGATGCAATATCTGAAAGATTTTTTAACTCCCAGATTTGTTTCTTTATTATATCTTAGATTATGGCAATTAAAATTATAAATAATGTAATAATTTCTTATTGCAAATAAACAAATCTTTTGTTTTCTTTTTCAATAAATAATAGAATATATGAATAAATGTATGAATGCAATTTATTTCTTAATATTAAATATATATTATCTATAATTCTAATTTTTTGAATATTTTGTGGATTATTTGGGGAATTGATTATCTGGGAAAATTAATTTCCTGACTGTCTCAGTTAATCAGGAATATACTATAATATACTTTTTAATATATATAAAATTATCATTTATTCTTATTGTGTTTATTTTTATTGTGGATTAAACATAAAAATAATCACATTTTAATTATAAATTATGTCAAACAATCTTTACCATATTCTTGTTTGAATATCAAATTTTGTAAATTAATTACCTAATTCTCAAATTTACTTGTCAACTATGTAATTTCCATTTCAAGATTTAGAAAGGAAAATAAGAAAAAAATTTGTGTAATTTTTCTGTCTTGATTTTTATTAAACTGTATAATTGTTAACACATATCAGAGAAATTTTATTTCTAGCAAAAAACTTTGTGTGTTTATCCTTTATAGAGAACTTTTAGAAGGAAATTTTTCTTTATTTTGAATTTCCATAGAAACATAATTTAAATAGCAAGTTAAAAGATAGGAAAATACAAAACTAAAATAAAAATATGCAAAGAAAATTTTGCTGTAAGATGATGGAATAGAAATGCAACTAGTTATGTCAGTCACTCGAAGCATAAATCAATGTCCCGACTTCACAATTCATCACTGTATACCTATCTCCCGATTTCCATGGTACTTTTTTTACACAATTTTGCTTTTACACAGATTTTGAAAACCATTAAAAGCAGTTAAAAATAAAAATTGTTAAAAACAAAAATTTATGCTGTGCACATATTTTACAGTCATTCTTTAGTACCATTCATTTGTTAACACTGGCAATAAACCTAAAAAGTTTGTATTGAAAAATAGTAGTAGTAGAATTAATTATTATTTAAGGTTATATTTAGTATTGTTTTGGATATTTGAATTTTTGATTAAACAAGTCTTATTGCTAACTTGTTTGGTGCTTTATTATTGTTTAAATAAAGCTTTGTTTAATACTTGTTTGTAAGTGTTTGAGTCCAATAAATTATTATTATTATTTATTCGTTTTGAAAATTTATTCAATTAATTAGTATTAGTTTCTAACATCTTTTTTCATCATTTATTTCTAACACTTGGTTGATACTTTAACAATTGTAAGTTTTTGGGATGTTTATTTTGTTGTGTAGACTATAGTTAATGCTTATTTATTTTCAGAAATAGTAAAAAGATCTAAACTCAGGCTGGACTCTATTTGCACAGTCATTAAAACAGTTAGGTTTAGATTATTGCTATTGTTAAATATTGCAACTTTGTACAATTATACTTAGATCAAATAAAATTAGTTGTTTCTAATTTCCAGAATGATAACTTTTACTAATTTATCATGATTCTGTTATAATATGTTTGGACAAAGCAACATTAGTAATAGACTGCATCTACTTCTTGTCTTCTGATTCTTCAGACAAAAAATATGTTTTAAATTACAAACTGAAATTCATCTTAAAATAATTTTCACAATCATCACTATCATATGTGGAGATTTTAATTTCAATATTACATACTGGCCACAGTTCTAATCCAAATACAGTGAAACCCCGCTCGTGCGTTCCCGTATCGTACGACTTTCCCGCTTTAGGTTACTCACCGCCGGCCAACAAGAGCAAGAGGCACATCTTGAGCGTCGGGTCCATCCCGTCCGTCCAGATACCACGGGCCGATTTCCACAGCGTCATCCACACCGGCGCGGCGGCGCAAACAGGTATTCTCCAGTTCTATCGACCGGTGACCGCCGCCATGGCTTCCGCCAGAGGGAGCCACGGCCGGCACATTTTCCACGCCCGCCTCGAGACCTCCGCCCTAGCCGCCCCGGCCCGGGGACCGGACCGCGCCTTCTACACGACTATCAATTTATTATTAGGACGTAAACGAGCCGTGGGCCAGACGGATGGCCGAATACCAAAGAAAATTTCCCCCCTTATCCGAAATATCCCGGAAATACAAACTTTTGCGGAAAACAGAATACATTATTCTCATCATATCTTGGATAAATTTTATCGTCGTTACTTGTATTTATTTCCGTTATTTTAATGTTTCTTTGCTACTTTCTTTGGAAAACACTTTATTTTTTGAAAATCACGATTTATAGTCGTGTTCCTCTTGCAATTATTTTTATTATGCAAATAGAAAAATAAAAATAAGTTTACTGTGTGTGGTCTATAGATCGGTAACGATAATAGATTGTATTAGGCGTATATTCCTGTTTGTTTATTTTAAAACGGAACGCCCATCATCCAACTTTAGACGACTGATTTCTTATAAGTTACCATTTTTAACATAGATCAGATGGAAAGCATACAATAAAGAATAACTTATTGATCTCGGTATAGGAAAGCGTGCTCCCCTAAGAATTGAAAGAACTTATCAAGGGAACACAAACAATGACAAAAACTACTGGATGTTTTCGAAAATAATTTTTTACATAAATGCAAATTGTTTAATATTCCATACATTCTAATAAATATTTGCATAAATTTATATAAAGAACAGGGTCCAAACGGTATTTTTTGCACGAAAGGAGGCATATTTAAGTTTGGAATCCATTGATTTAGGATAAGAGCAACAATGACATCTTTATGAATGATGAGATGAGCAATTACACCCTTAGAATGTATGGAATGAATCTTCCATACATTCTAATAAATATTTGCATACATATAAAGAACAGGGTCCAAACGATATTTTTAGCACGAAAGGAGGCATATTTAAGTTTGGAATCCATTGATTAAGCATAAGCGCAACCATTACACCTTTAGGACTATAGATTTAATTGTGATTACTGACACATAATCACATTTAAGAAATCCTGATACAGTAATGCCTTATCTACAGTCTTTCTAAAATCATAAAAGGGCAGATATCGGAAATTATAATGCATGAAATCTAAATTCCTCTTCAATTAATATATATGTCTACATCTAAAAAAAGTGAAAAAAAAAGATCCTGACAATTACTAATGCTATTTAAAATATTTTTGGAAATGTAGGCTACCATTTAAAAGTAATGTTTTAATACTAAGAATTTCTTTTATAAAAATCAACATAACACAGTTACCGATAAATCACTAGTAAGAAAAACTTCTCCAAGCCATAAATATTGAATACATTATTCAAACTGAGAGAGATAGCTTAAAAAATAGCAATATTGGTGCTATTTTTCATTCATATTACTAACAGCATTAAATCTGGTATAGATAATGCAACAATCAAATAAATAATAAAACACTTCAGACTAGGTTATAACAAAATTAAGCATAATTAGTCTTGTCTTAATTTCATATAAGATGATAGTACTTGTATACCCAGAGTCTATCAGAGGGGGGCAAGAGAGGCGGCTAACCCGGTCCTCACGATTTTAGGGGCCTCAATTTATAATTCAACATGTTTGAAAAATATATATATTTGTATATTTTTATACTGTTTGAGCTTTAGTGTTTGTCAAAATTTGTAGTTCTTTATCAATGTTTTCGCTTTTCTTGTACACTTACCAATGTATATTTGTCAATTTTGTCATTTTAAATGTAAGTATGAGCATTATATTTAGACATTATGTGACATCCTTTATTGTGTTGGTGTGAGTGATAAAGTTAAAGGTGATTGTTAAACTAGGAAGTTGATACGGAGATTACTACTTACTATAGCAAGTTGTTGAATTTTTAAACGTTTATAATTAAGACATTTTCTTGGCCACAGTTTTAGTTTTAAATTTTGAAGGGCATTTCTTTGAAAAGCACTGTGTTTACCTGATTATTTGTAAGGTTACTACTCTTCATTCTTTATTTAAAGTTAATTTTCAAATCAGAAACTCCATAATGTTCAGATATGCAATCTAAAAATCATCAGTCATCATCATCGTCAATGATTAGATGATTCTGTATGATGATACAGAAATTATTTTAAAAAAATTATCAATTACAAACAATATTAATGCTATTTGGCATATCTTGTTGACATAATTATATTCCTCATTAATATACTCTCTACTTAGAAACTTATAATTTCCATTCGATACGTGTTGAATGGATGATAATATATATTGTATACAATACAACAAGTACAGTCAAATTTCAGTTAATGAACAAATTTTCCGAACACAAAATGTCTCGGATGACGTACTGTGTCTCGAGTTACGAATAAGCCAGCAGTCAACATAAACATTTTTCAATGATATGCCACGTGTCACTTTAGATACATTTTAAAACATAGACAAAAACAAATCAAACTGGGCAACTTTTTAGTGAGTCAGAGGCCTAATGTGTCTGAAGCAGAGTCGAGTGACGCCTAGAAACAGAAAAAAGAAAAAGAATCCCCTACCAAACAATAACATTTCACTTGTTCACCACCTTTCCACCTATACTGTCAACCATACAGGTACAGCAAAACTAAATTAAGTTTTCATCTATATTTGATCCGTTTAGTGTTGTGTTTATCTTTTCTGTGATAGATTTAATGGTTTCCATGATTTCGTTTTAAGAACTTGTGCACAAAGTACTGTTGTAAAAGTTTAAATAAGCAATTCATCTTGTCCGGGAACGGATTAATCTATTTTACATTAACTCCTATGGCGAAAATAGTTTCGGTTTACGAACGACTTTCAGAAACGAATTAGAATTCGAAGTTTGACTATATTTTCAACAAATGTAAAATTAAAATAATACTATTTTTTAAATCTACTTTTGTTCCTAAATAAAATATGGTTCCCTCTAAATATTATTCTGTTAGTTTATACATTAATATGATTTTTATTATTATTATTGTTCGAGTGAATTTACATAATTCTATATCCCGAATAATTAAAAGAAAAATCTAATTATTCCAGTTTACAAAGAAAGAGGAGGATAAAAGTTAATGCTAATAATTATTAACATAATTTGTTTCTAAAAGAGCTAAAAATATCGATAAGAATTTATTTTTATAATAAACTAATGGATTTTTTAAACAAATATATTAATCAAAATTAAAAAATATTCATACATAAATGATTCAATAGCTCATTGATATTCATGATTCAGTGAGAATCAGGATAATTCAAAGATACGTATGTGCTCGCTAGTTCTTTCTTTGATTAGTTAGCCACTATGCAGATTAAACTTCTTTATTATTTTGTTTTACTGACTTATTATAGAAAAACAAAAAATCTAAACTAAAAAAAAGGAGCCAGTTCTTCCATCACACTCCAGAAAGCTTTGCAAACACTGAAATTTCTCGCTTTGAACGAGAGAAGTACTGATGGAACCAAAATCTATCTTGAATAGTTTTGTTTAAATCACATTAACATTTAATATAAATGTAGCATTTCTTATCTATTTTTATTTCAAAGCGCACCATTAAGGTAACATACTAGATCCTATGACACTCAATTAGTGGTATAGTCAGGAGTTCAGTCAGAAAAGTAATAAATGCCACAGAGTTACTGTACATCGTGCTGCTAACTTAATTGATCAATGTTCCGAAAAATATGGACATTTATATTTATAATTAACGCATTTACATGTATTATGCAATATATTTAATGATCTTTAAGTCTAAACTGAACGTGAGGTATATTCACCGCCTTATGGTTGTTTATACAACAGATTTATATCAATTTAAACAAGAAAAACTTTCAATCTTTTCTGTATCTACTGCTTTCCTTATAATATTAAATTTATGTATCATTCTTGCCATTTTGTTTCGTATATATATTTACGTGGTTATTTATACGATATCATATGTATAAAATAAATAAAAACAAGCAGTTCCAGCAGCAACTATAATCTCTTATTATCAAATACATCATTTATTTAGCATTTGGAATCTATTATGTGTCCAATTTTGACGTTAATTTAAACAGGGTAGATATCACGATGATGTCACATCGACAGGTGAAATGATAATGCCATCGTGATGACAAATCATAAATTATCCGCGTCATCAGCCATTATTACGTCACGATAGCTTCACATCGGGACTGTGATGTCATTATGATAGATATCGATGGTAGACGGTAACTATGTTAAAACTTCAGGTAAGCCATATGTTACCTGACTTCACATCGGGACTGTGATGTCATTATGATATCAATAGATATCGATGGTAGACGGTAACTATGTTAAAACTTCAGGTAAGCCATATGTTACCTGTATACTGCTACAGTCCCTAGATAGATAGAGTAGCTCATTCAACTGCCATTTTATATCCTCCTGCCGATCGATAATCACGGGTAACTTTATGGAAAGTAAATCATAATACTATATTTTTTTTTCTAATTATAAATACAGCAGTTGCTTACCTGGCAAACGAAGATTTTATTTGGAAATGTTTTCCTTCTAATGTTTTGTAACCCCTTCTTATCTCTAATTTCTTTTATCTTGCGGCAAAGGAAAGAATCTATCACCGTTCTCTGTTCAACTAAAACAATTTACAGCACTATAACAAGGAGTGTTCTTAAAAAATAACCAGAAAGCCTATGAACGCAATGATAACTTTCTAGTATATGAAATGGCCGATTTGACAGCATTTGGTGGCGCAAAGGAATGCGCTATTCTATCTATCTAGGAATTATATGCACTGTTAACGCTTAGCGCCATTTCCGTCTATTGGCAATAATATAAATTAAAATTGTGATAAAAATGAAATTATATCCTGTAGAATTAAACAATGCTATAGGATTAAAGGATGCGGAATTGAGGTGTCAATTAATGGCAGAACACTACTACCGAATTTCATGAAAATCTGCTAATTAGTTCAAAAGTTATTAGAAGAGAGAGACAAACAGATATGAGTCCTATCTTATAAGCATCTATTTTTTCGGAAAATAGGCTAAAAAGCTTTAAAAGTTGTTATAAAACTACTTCAGTTGTTACTGATTGTTCGTATATCGCAGCCATGTAATAATCTATATGATGATATAAATTAGCCTAGTCTCGTGATTATATGTTAACAGGACCGGTCATGAGCCGATTTGATCAATGTGGATGCAGTAAGCTCACATTTGAAGGGCTCCGCTCTTCAAATTCATCAAAAATATCAAAGAACAAAAAATAAAATTACAACAAGGATATGTAATATTGTTTTATTGCCTATATTTTCATTAGATAGCAATTCTTACATTAAAATATCTATTTTAAGTGATTGCTTTGTTTTATTCTTTATTAAATATGGGATATGTAATATTGTTTTATTGCCTATATTTTTATTAGATAGCGATTCTTACATTAAAATATCTATTTTAAGTGATTGCTTTGTTTTATTCTTTATTAAATATGTTTTGTTATAATACTACAGATATTAAATCATAATAAATATATGTTCCATTTGATATCTTTCTGTCTCAAATTAGACAAAGAGAGTCCATTTATTCTATTTCAATCAGGGACTCAAATTAAATAAATATGTCCCCTATTTGCATTGCTGTGGCCCCAAGCATTTCGGATTAGGGATCCTCCTATTTGTGGTGCATTTTTCTATTTGCATGTCCAGGAAGTGGATGCGCCGCATCAAGTGCCAATCTAGGCGATAATTTTTTATTATTATGTATTTTATATTTTGATACAAACTATTTATTATATTCCTGTGATTATAATAATTATATTATTAAAAGTAAAATGAGTATATTTGTTTATTATTATTGTCTCGACTCAGATAAATGAGTCTCCTTTATATTCATGCATTGGGTTTCCAGTACATTGCACAGTTGCGTTTCTCACAACTATTATTCCGATAACTTAGTAGAGACTAAATTGAAACTTGCCACGTTATGATCTAAAATATCCATGCAAAAAACTTGAATCCATGCTTATGTTTTATTGAAATTTTGCAACTAACTGTTGCAATTAATCCAAAATTTTATTTTATATTATTGACAATAGATGGCACTAAGTGTTATCAGTGCAAAAAATACAAATGACTTATCAGCATGATTTAGCACTTAGAGCCATCTATTGTCAATAAAATAAAATAAAATTATTAAAACTGTAGGAGAAAATGCAGGTATATTGCCCAGCAGGATAATATTTAAATGCAATTTATATAAGTATTGATAGCCAACTAATATACGTTAATAATAATAATTATATAACTATGTATATAATACTGTATTAAAAATAAGACTACAGAATTTAAACGCTAATTTAACCAATGTAAATTAATTATTTACACCACACTGCATTAGTAGTTACCTTAAATAGGTAACGATTTGTGAGTGTCCCCAAACAAAAAGATATCCCAATACACAATTAATAAATCTTCAAATGAATTAATATTGCTAATTATAATATATGGATGATCGTACAAAAAAAATTCTACGATGTCAGCATGACATCATCGTGGCATCATAATTTATCCGTGTTTCGTGACATCAACCATTGTTACATCACGATAACGTCATATCGGGATTGTGACATCATTATGATAGATATTGACGGAACTGTGTTAAAAAATCAGGTAAGACAGATGTTATCCCTATATTGCTAACGCTTAGCGCCATTTTTGAATCTATTGGCAATAATATAAACTAATCTGAAATTCGTATAAAATTCATAATAAACGCTGCTCAAAACAAATAAACAATCTGAAGATTATTTTCTCATAAAACTGACTAATTTTTTATGTCACTATAGCTGAGTGTCAACAAATAATTTGAATCAAAAAAGTTTTAAGCCACCTATCTAATGCATATAATTTTCTAACAGAGTTATTATAACCAAGGATATTGAATGGGAGATGGAATTTCTCGAATTGATTGAAGATAAAATGGTGTCAACAAATAATTTGAATCAAAAAGTTTTAAGCCACCTATCTAATGCATATAATTTTCTAACAGAATTATTATAACCAAGGATATTGAATGGGAGATGGAATTTCTCGAATTGATTGAAGATAAAATATCCACTCATGCAACACTAGTTTAATTAGCAATGTAATTAGACTTCATTAACTCATTGGCAATGGCAAGGCTGATTAGAGAGAGAAGAATTTGTGCATCACATTATTCACTCACTTATAAAATTTTGTCGATAGATGGCGCTATATGTAAAAATTCTTCAGAAAGCAAAATTTTCAGGCCTAAAAATTTTGAACATAGCATGTCTGTTGACTAAATTATTAAATTTTGTCGATTGTTGTATTATTCAATAATTTTTTTAACAATTCTTATTCTAAAAAGTCATTGAATAGTCCAGTTAAGTTGGATAATCATAAAAAACATGTATAGCAGTTGTAATTTTTAACCATTTCATTAGTCGACATAAGCAGACAATACTCCGTGAAACCTCGGTTCACGAACTTAATTCGTTCCTGAACGTCGTTCATAAACCGAAACTATTTTCCCATAGGAATTAATATAAAATGGATTAATCCGTTCCTAGACCCTAGATGATTGCTTACTTAAACTTTTACAACAATACTTTGTGCACAAGTTCTTAACACAGAATCAATGGAAAGCATTAAATCTACCATAAAAAATATAAACACAATACTAAACGGATCAAATATAGACGAAAACTTAATTTAGTTTTACCGTACCTATATGGAGGAGAGTTGACGGCGTAAGAGGAAGGTGGTGAGAAAGTGAAATGTTATTATTTTTTATTTTTTGCATAATTTACACCCCCTTTCAATCAGGGAGATTGTTAAGTGGCCGGGACCAGTTCCAACCACGGGCTGCACCCACACCCGTGGATGGAGGCCGGATGGTGAAGGACGAGGATCACCGAGCCGGGCCCAGTACCCCGAAAAAATCTGGGACCATACCCGGGACGCGAACACGAGTCCCCCTGTGTGGCACGCAACGCGTTTCCACTCGGCCATCCGGCCGCCTGTTATTATTTGGAAAGGGACTCTTTTAATTTTTTCTGTCTCTTGGCACATATTCGACTCTGCTTCAGATCCACTGACTACGCTCTGTCTCACTAAAAAGTTGTCCAGTGTAATTTGTTTTTGTCTATGTTATAAAATGTTTCTAAAGTGACATATGGCATTATCATTAAAAATGTTTGTTGATGGCTCGCGTGTTCGTAACTCGAGACACAGTACGTTATCCCGGACGCTTTGTGTTCTGAAAATTTGTTTGTGAACCGAATTGTTCGTGATCCCAGGCGTTCGTAAACCGAGGTTTGACTGTATACAGAAGATAATAAATAAATGAGAATTACTTCTTACGAAGAATTCATTTAAAAAAATTTTTCCAAAATCATATTTAAACATTGGTTCCATGTAAATTATATAATTTTCTACAAAATTCAAGAATTTTTAAATTACAATTTGAATCAAATAACTTACATGATAGCTCTGAAAGATATGGTGTACAAAATTTAAATCATTTACTTATCTAATTGTCTTTGTTATATTATTTATTTTTATTTTTTATTTCGTTCTGCATAGGATTACTTTTCATTTAAAAATTCTTAACGCATTTATTACTTTTTTATTTTAATTGAAACATCTTTATTATTTTAACCCATAATAATAAATTTGTTTATCAACATGATTCTGAATTTGTGCACTGATTTGCTACAAGATATATTGCTTTCTTTTTTGTCATTTATACTAATGTCTAACTTAACAGCATCTGAAAAATGGCTCGGTGCACAGTTATTTCTTTTAGTTGATTTCATTAATTCTTTAGATAGATTTTTAGCTGTGTATTTATAACTTTTGTCAACTAATAAAATATTTATTATTATTATTTCTACATTTCTACTCGCATTTACTACTACCATAAATTATTAGCCATCTAATTTTGATCAGATCTAATAATTCAAAAATTTTATCATTTTGATGATGCTATCCAACCGATGAGAAATTGTTACATTCGTATAAACTGATGCGAACAAGCATTTACTACTTCGTATTATCTCCACTTACTTAGACTTTCAATAGATAACAATTAATTTAAATTAATAATTTGCAAAGTTTTCTTAAATTTTTTCTATCAAAACGACATAAAATTGCTTTATATAAAATCTTTCTATATATTTGTTATGACAACTTTATTTCACCGAATGTTGATATCAAATAAAAATGACATAATTGGATTGTTTAAATTGTATGCAGCGCCGGTCCAAGAATATTTGGCGCCCTAGGTAGAAACCAAATTTGTGCCCCCAAATAGAGAAGCAAAATAAAATATGTAGCCTTATCAGTAGTATAGTATACTACCAAATAATCTTCAACTTTTCGCGCCCTTGGCGGGTGCCTAGTCTGCTTACAGCTAGGGCCGGCGCTAGCTATAAACATGACCGGGGGCGAATGGCCGAATGGTAACGCTGTCGGCGTGCCACGCAGGAGGGCCCGGGTCTGGTATCTCTTGAAAACTTTTCCGGGGAGCTGGCACCCGGACCTCCCGGCCCGGCGATCCCCGCCCTTCACCATTCGGCTCCCCTCCACGAATGTTGGTGCAGCCCGTGCTTGAAATTGGCCCCACCTCTTAGTAATCTCCTTGATTGGAAAGGGGAGTAATAATACAAAAAAACATCACCAGGATCTTGGCGCTAGCTATAAAGACTATGTAACAGCAATAAACAGATTGTATAATATTATATGGAACACGTGGCAGATGAGAACAAATATATTTATTTAATTCAACGATTAATCAATCCATTTTGGAAATTAATCTTTCACCATTGCCAAATCACTTTAAATTCAGGAAGTTATATCAGAAATCAGGTTTTCAAAATGTTTCTCAAAACAGCATGAGACTTCCTCTCAAAACCCCAATTCAATATAGTATATATGGCATTGCAATCAAATAAATTTTAACTTACACGATAATATTTTTGATGAAATCTACACTTTGCTAAATTATGATGCTATAATGAAGAATTTTGCCATTTTTGTGTTTTTTAGATAATATACTACATCAAAAGAAAGGCATTATTTGCATTAATGCTATACCAATATAAGATATAAGAAAATTTTGATTTTTATTCTATGTATACTGTTTGGCATTTTGTATTGTTGCAATCGGAATATAGAAAATTTATTAAAATATTGATTTTATGTGCGTCATATGCATTCGTTCTTAGTTTGTATTATCTGAGAGATCCCAACGGGCGATATAATTACACGGGCTTAAGTCTTACGTGGATAAAATCAGGATTCTGATACTCGTCAGTATCGGTGTAGAACGATACAGACAACAGGCGTTTCTGTCTTACGAGCGATAGTACGTGGACGGAGTGTGAATAAGGATAGAGGGAGACACGGGAACAAGTCAAAAACAACTGTTACGGTAAACACCTTGGATCTTTATTCCTTACGAGCGATGGTACGTGGACGGAGTGTGAATAAGGATAGAAGGTACGTGGACGGGGGTGAATAAAGATGAACAAGTCAAAAACAACTGTTACGGTAAACACCTTGGATCTTTATTCGATGAGAGAAATTTCCCTGATACAAGTAAAAACCCATGGAGGATAAATATTTTAGTTCGACAGGAAAAGATCCGGTAACTCTTGGCAGTTCGTAATTACTGATGAACAACACAGTTTGTCCACGTTTTACTGTCCTCACTCTCTCAGCTTCATTCATCCGGGTTAAGTTAGTTATAATAAGCCGCAATATCCTCATGTGATATTCTGTATCTGGCGGTGGCCACTTATAGAGCCCATCACAGGCTGACTAGACCCATGATGGGGTCAACCGAATGGGGTACAACGGGCCGGGCCGGACCTCTCCTGAAAAATTGGAGGTGTAGGACCCGGTTCCTCCAGGGTGATAAGTCAATCCTTTATCTAACAGCCATCCGGCCGACTGCAGCTTGAAGAACGGGGTGACTCATCGTATATCTGTTAGCTAGGAAATTTCTCGAGTTTCCCTTTCTTCTTTGGATTTGCAGATGCGATAGGATCGACGATTGGTCCGTATCGCCCAGTTGTTGTCCCGTAGACTTGTTGAAAGTCATGGAGTTTCAGGCGTAATGGGATCCAAATTTAGATCGTATTACTTGTAGATTAATCGACCAGTCTATCGAACGATCATATCTTCCGTTTGACCGAAGAAATTTTCCACGTCTATCCCGTACGGAAACTGGCGGCCTACTGCCGATTGCATATCGCAGAGCCGGGATCATACAAAAGATTTTAAACCTAATATTACCCCTAAAAAATAAACCTAAAAATACTTTAATCGAATTGCTCTATTTTACATCGCATAACTTTTCTAATGTTCGAATCAGATAAGCCTAGGATCTGACAATCCAAATGTAAAGTAGTTCCACTAAAGGAAAACACACCTATCGAAAGAGTCTCATTAAAGAACAGAGCAACATTGAGAGGGCCGCATTTTTTTTTTTGTCAACAGATGACGCCACTTTCCACTCAGTAAGAGTACTAAGTGGCGGGGCGAAACAAGCCCTTCCACAGGCTGCCCACCCTTGCGGAGGGGTCAGCCGAATTGTGGGAGGGCCGCATTTAAACATTCAAACAGATTTCATTCATAATTGTTTACACTTTACAACAATAACTGTTTTATAGGAAAATAAAATTTGAAAAAATTACTGTACTTATAAGGAGAAAAAAGAATAAAGAAGAGTAAATAATTAACTTTATTATTAGAATTAATGATGTTTTGCTATATTTTCCTGTTTACAAATTATGACAATTAATGATTATGTAAAATTCATAATCATTAATAAATGCTTATGTCAATGACTGCTGGCTTATGAAGAGTGCTGGGTCGCGTATTTCACAAGTCTGATAGAACCCGTAGATAGAGTCAAGATTAGTAGAAGACAAGGTTGTCTCATGCCGAAAAGTGGCACGCTATTGGTTATTGATGTGACGTCATCGTTAAACCAAAACAGAAGTTCGGAGAAAGTACAATTCTATTATAAAAAGTAGCTTTTAAATATTAATGGGAAATAGTAATTAATTAAATGTTAATAGCAATGATTTCACTTTATTTTATTTTAAATCCAATATTAGAAATAAAAAGTTTATTGTAGTGATTCAAAATTTTGATTAATTAATTCCAAATAGTGAAATTTATTTTATAAAATACCAATGTTTAACTACTTATTAATAAAATTTCAAAACGATTTCTTTGTACTCTAATTTTGTGAAATAAAGATTTGTAAACCAACTTTTAAATATCTTTATTCATCAGATATTAGAGAATAAATAACATCTCCAATACTTTAAAAAAGATTGAACATTTTTAATCAAAAATATTATTCCTATACAATTTTTATAAAAAAAACACATATAGATTTACTTATTACAAAAATGTTGACATATTAACATTAGTCAATTACATTGAAAAATGTTGATAAGAGTAAAAAATAGTAATTTTAAAAATTGATAACACAGTTTACTGAAACTATATCATTCTGCAGACATAGATTACATCAAAATTTCGTTTATTAAAAATAAAATTTTTATATATTTTATAAATTATTTGTTTTTGAAATACTAGGAATGAATTTTTGTAATAAGAAACAGCACAAAAATAAATTACATTTAGACTAGTATAGAATGCAAAATTTTATATACTAATTAATTTAATTTTTATTATAATATCATTTGCTGAAATGATCAGGGTAATATATCTTTTTTATATCACCAGAACATATTTTAACAAGAACTGAATGAACTGATAATGTTTTAGGAAAGAAAAACTTTGGAATTATAACTATTTTGAATTTAAAATTCTAAATACTGTATACTGTATATATATATTTTTTTAAGCTTTCTTTCACATCTAAAGTTATTCTTTCTATTAAACGAAAATGTTTTTTGTTTTATAAAATAATTTAAATATTTTAATTTAATATATAAATAAAAACGTTATGTAACAAATGTTGTTATTACATCTTCAGGTAAATGAATTGTTGTTTTCATTAAATGGGTCGAATTAAACACAAATTTTGGTTTAAATTTTATGTCATTTGAATATTGCAAAAATATATATTCAACTTTTTTTTGCTAAATTAAAAAATTCTTCTGAGGATTCAACAAGACCACCAAAAGAAAGCTGTTGAACATATGATGGTAGGAAATAAGTGTTTTCAGATTGTTTGATTTCATGAGTAAATTTTCCTAAATTAGGATATTTATGTTTATATTTCTTAGCAATCCATCCTGTTAAATATAATAATGCATCATCCTTTAATATATATTCTTCTAATGACTGATTTGGAACATCTGATAAAAATAAATTCTCATTTTCACATACAACATAATCATCTGCAGTATTTAATTTATACAGTTAGTTAAATAAGTTTTTCAATACTTTTAATAATAGATATTGTATTAGGTTGATGCATAATTCCGTAGCGTTTTAAATATAGGTTTGTTAAGATTGTTTGTTTAGTGTTTTATTTATGAAATTCAGTTAAAACTTTGACCAAATCAAGAAAGCAACTATTCAACAATGTAATCTCCGTCATTGTCAATAACTTCCTGCCAACTTTGGGGTAGTTTTTGGATCCCCGTCTGTAGAAATCTGTTGGTTTTGAGTTTAGGAAGTCATCAATCCAAGTTTATAGAGCAGTTTCGGATGGCACTTCACAGATGTTCCTAGCCGCATTTACTGCACTTAAACCTCGGTTAAACTCGTACAGCAGAATATGTCGGAAATGTTCGTTTTTCTCGTTCTGACACTCCATCGTCAACAGCGAAGAAATAACAATCGTTTGTAACAATCTCGCTGACAGCTCGTATTCCACGAGGCAACACTCCAAAATAAACAGTGACAATGTAAAATCGGTAAACAAATGAACAGCAATGCAGTGTTGCCAGGCCAAATCAGAACGCTACGGAATTATGCATCAATGTAATATAATAAATTATAAATCACTGCTTTTCCTTTAGCATGTTCTCCGGCCCTATCAGTAATTTTAAACTTTAAATACGTATTCTGTTATAATCATATTAGTCAGAAGTATATTGTATAAATATTTGATTTCATTAAACCTATATTTACATCATGCAAAATAAAATGAACATTTCACACTGTCAAGTAGCTATTAATGCTAAATGTAAACTTAAATACTTACTGTTAAAGATTACTTTGATAAATTAATGTTAATTAATTAATTAAAACGTCATAAATAAGAATTTGAACTGTACAATCCCTACAATAGCAATAACAACATCTAATCTCCCTTCTGATCCAGGTCTACGCATGGCGTATTTCCGGTTTAGACAGGAAGTCAAAAAGTCAGCCGCATGAGACAACCTTTACTTCTAATCTTGCCAGAGTGCCGCTAGATATCGCTGCTTCGTAACCGCATCTAAAGTTCTGCATATAGAAAGTACCACCAACTAGCGTCAATCTGCTTACTCGCCGCCATGTTTGTCTTTCCTCTTCTAATCTTGCCAGAGTGCCGCTAGATATCGCTGCTTCGTAACCGCGTCTAAAGTTCTGTATATAGAAAGTACCACCAACTAGCGTCAATCTGCTTACTCGCCGCCATGTTTGTCTTTCCTGGATTTCAATGGCAATTGAATATACGCGTTAAAACGTGATTGCTTTGCTTTTGGTATGGTTGGGAAAAACAAAATGAAATGGAAATCAATGGGTTATAATTTAAATCGTCCAAATGCTTTGATTTAATCATAAACACACTTTTTTGTAAGAAATGAAAAAATAAATAAATAAAAAAACACTAAGTAGTAGAGAAATATAATGAATTTCGATTTACAAAGAAAATTCTTTTTAATTTCTGAAATTATTTTTTTATATGTCAATATTTTAAGTAAAGAATTCAAAATAAAATATTTTGAAATATGCAAATTCTATATATAAAAA
>AYEL01062876.1:0-11044 GCA_000484575.1 Olivierus martensii
GTAGTATATTTATTTTTGAATTGTAGGTACTAGGTACCTCGATAGGCGCTCTGTATGTGTGTATTGTATGAGTCAGTGCGATTGCGTACTCATCAGGGCTGCAGTCAGTGCAGACCGAGTCACACTGCATAATCAGTGTATTGAGCAGGTGGGGTAACCCGTGATATACGTTTTTGTGATATGTATATCGTGGGCTGCAAACATTGCAGTCCGCACTACGTATTTTATTATAATTTTTTTTCAGCCCTCCCACAAAAGTCATCAACGAGCCGCCACTGCTTTCTACTAATTAACATGCAGTAATTTTAATAAATTTATGCCATAATTCAACATTTTTGTCGATATTCTTATCGAGAAGCAAGGAACTGAAGAGAATTTTCAAAAGACAATAGAGTATTTAATTCTGACACTGAATTTACGATAGATGAGAATATAAAATTTTCAATTTTATGGGATTACTGTATTTGGCAATATATCTATGATAACTACCGAAATTTAATTTTGAACAGGGGTTCTTAATCTTTTGATGAATCCAGTTCCCCAATGGATTGTCCAATGGTCCCATACCCCCTTCATTAGACTATCGAAATAATCATCATTCCTTATATTAGTTGCTAGTATAACTTCCAAATATGTCAACAGCTCGAATTTACTGTAAATCTGTAAATAGCGGCAACAGCCGGGGGAAAAGGATGGCAGTACTTTCTAAATCCAGAACTTTAACCGCATCTAGCGACACTTGTACAGTGCAAGAGCAAACCGGGTTGTTGAATATAGTAATTTTCCTTCAGATATGAAAAAAAAAAAATAGTAGCTTTTGAAATATTTTTAAAATGTTTTTATAGAAAAAACTTGTTCATATTAAAAAGGAAGATTTAAGCGGATATTCCAGAAATTAATATAAAAATTATGAAATAATTTGCTTTTTTTTTGGGCAGTCCGGTCTACGACAGGTTTATCGTAACTTCAGGTAAAATTTAGGACCGTTTAATGTAGACATTACAGATTAGGAATTAATAATGATTAATAAAAATTTTTTGTTTATAGAAAGTAAAGTAATATAAAATATATTGAACTTCTGGAATGGTAATGTGAATTTTATAAGAAAGCCATTTTGTTTTATTGTAAAAGAAAGGTGTTCATATTAAAAGTAAAATTTAGGCAGATATTCCAATACCTTCAGGTAAAATTTAGGTCCACTTAATGTAGACATTATAGATTGAAAATTAATAAATATAAAAATTTTGATTATAGAAAGTAATGTAATATAAAATATGTTGAACTTCTGGAATAGTGAATTTTATAAGGAAGTTATTTTGTTATAGTATAAAAAATAAATGCAAGTTACGGTGTGATCAGAATAAAGGTATATATTTGATCTTATGTATAAATGTAATAATTTTATATTATTTTAATAAATAAAAAATATTTTTATTTTTTTAATGTAAAGGAACGGCGTTTATTAATGAAGAATTATTTAAAGTTAATTAATGAAGAATTGTTTTAGATGGTTTTTTTGGAAATTCACGTATAAGTGTAACTAAAGAGGGCCAAAACAATGGCCGAAATGCATATTACAAATAGTGAATTTTTATGGAAATAATTTTTAGCATACATTATTAAGTGTAATATAAGTTCATCTTTTAATAATTTTGTGAAAAATAAATTAATATCTTTAAAAAAGTGGTTGTTTGATTGGTTCCCGGGCATTAACATAGCACTGAGAACAGTAGTGATTAAAAAATCTGTAATTTAAGAAACAGATGCGGAATGATAATATTTCAATGAAATTGATTATATGGAATATATGTTTATATTTTTGATATACAGTATATACAGGGAGTCGTTGACTTATGACCGGGTAGATTGAAACTCCGCCGTCATAAGTCACAGAACGGTCGGAAATTAATGAAGAATTATTTAAAGTTAATTAATGAAGAATTGTTTTAGATGGTTTTTTGGAAATTCACGTATAAGTGTAACTGAAGAGGGCCAAAACCATGGCCGAAATGCATATTACAAGCAGTGAATTTTTATGGAAATAATTTTTAGCATACATTATTAAGTGTAATATAAGTTCATCTTTTAATAATTTTGTGAAAAATAAATTAATATCTTTAAAAAAGTGGTTGTTTGATTGGTTCCCGGGCATTAACATAGCACTGAGAACAGTAGTGATTAAAAAATCTGTAATTTAAGAAACAGATGCGGAATGATAATATTTCAATGAAATTGATTATATGGAATATATGTTTATATTTTTGATATACAGTATATACAGAGAGTCCTTGACTTATGACCGGGTAGATTCAAACTCCGCCGTCATAAGTCACAGAACGGTCGGAAATGTTCGAAGATTATGGATTTACCTCTATCAGTTTTTATTCACAAAATTATCGTACGAACACAAAAATTTAGGAACCAGGCAAAAAAAAAAAAAGGTAATTTTATTATATAACCCATTGAGCTTGAACCTTCTCCGGAACGAATTACATTGACTGATGACAGAATTTATTGAACCATAGATCGGTGACATCGACCTAGATACGAGTGCTCATAAATTTGAATTATCTGTTATTAGATTATTAATTAGATTTTTCTAATCTTTTAAACTTATCAATGAGAGAGTAAAGTACATCATTTCAAAGCTATATATATATGCATTACTTCTTAAATCTGACATTTGTGATTATCGGTTTTAATCCGTTTTCATATTTTCATCATGTTGTTCATTTATTACGTATTTCTGATTTTATTGTTGTTTTTCCTTTCTTTGAAGATATTTGAACGATTCAGTAAATTTTGGTTCGCTTTGTTTTACGAATTTGTTATGGATATTAATGAAAATGCAATCAATGCATCAAGAGAGCGCACCCTTAAAGATTTGAAATACGAAAAGTCAGTGGATCCCCTACGTTCGCGACAAAACCAACTAAGAATTTTGGAAATAGGACCCGCAGGAGGAAGAAATCTTAGATATTACCCGAAGAAAACCACATTAATTTGTGTCGAACCTAACCAATATTTCAGAAAACGTTTCGAAGAGAATCTGAAGAAATTTACAGATATCAACTTAGAGAATTTCTTTTACATCAAAGCAGAAAACATCGAGAAAGTGGAAGACGAAAGTATCGATATAGTGGTTGGAACGTACATTCTTTGCTCAGTCTCCAACATAGAGGATGTTTTGAAAGAAATTAAGAGAATTCTGGTCAAGGTAAGATTTTTAATTATAATGAAAAGTTAATTTAAGTACAGTATAACTATTTAAGACATTACTATTTTCCGTTTATTTTATAGGGCGGTAAATATTATTATATAGAACACGTGGCAGATGAGAACAAATATATTTATTTAATTCAACGATTGATCAATCCATTTTGGAAATTAATGAATCACCATTGCCAAATCACTCTAAATTCAGGACGTTATATCAGAAATGCAGGATTTCAACATGTTTCTCAAAGCAGCATGAGACTTTCTCTAAAATTGCCAGTTCAATACAGTATATATGGCATTGCAATCAAATAAATGTTAAGTTACACGATTTAATTTTTGACGGAAATCTATACTTTGCTAAATTACGATGCTATAATGAAGAATTTTGTCATTTTTGTGTTTTTTAGATAATTTACTACATCAAAAGAAAGGCATTGTTTGCAATAATGCTTTACCAATATAAGATATAAGAAAATTTTGATTTTTATTCTAATATGTATACTGTTTGGCATTTTGTATTGTTGCAATCGGAATATAGAAAATTTATTAAAATACTGATTTTATGTGCGTCATATGCATTCGTTCTTAGTTTGTATTATCTGAGAGATCCCAACGGGCGATATAATTACACGGGCTTAAGTCTTACGTGGATAAAATCAGGATTCTGATACTAGTGAGTATCGGTGTATAACGATACCGACAACAGGCGTTTCTGCCTTACGAGCGATAGTACGTGGACTGTAGTGTGAATAATGACAGAGGGAGACACGGGAACAAGTCAAAAACAACTGTTACGGTAAACACCTTGGATCTTTATTCGATGAGAGAAATTTCCCTGATACAAGTAAAAACCCATGGAGGATAAATATTTTAGTTCGACAGGAAAAGATCCGGTAACTCTTGGCAGTTCGTAATTACTGATGAACAACACATTTTGTCCACGTTTTACTGTCCTCACTTTCACACCTTCATTCATCCGGGTTAGGTTAGTTATATTAAGCCGCAATATCCTCATGGGATATTCTGTATCTGGCGGTGGCCACTTATAGAGCCCATCACAGGCTGGCTAGACCCACGATGGGGTCAACCGGATGGGGTACAACGGGCCGGGTCGGACCTCCTGAAAAACTGGAGATGTAGGACCCGGATCCTCCAGGGTGATAAGTCAAACCTTTATCTAACAGCCATCCGGCCCGACTGCAGCTTGAAGAACGGGGTGACTCATCGTATATCTGTTATCTAGGAAATATCTCGAGTTTCACTTTCTTCTTTGGATTTGCAGATGCGATACGAACGACGATTGGTCCGTATCGCCCAGTTGTTGTCCCGTAGACTTGTTGAAAGTCATGGAGTTTCAGGCGTAATGGGATCCAAATTTAGATCGTATTACTTGTAGATTAATCGACCAGTCTATCGAACGATCATATCTTCCGTTTGACCGAAGAAATTTTCCACGTCTATCCCGTACGGAAACTGGTGGCCTACTGCCGATTGCATATCGGAGAGCCCGAGATCATACAAGTGATTTTAAACCTAATATTCTCGGGAGTCGGCCGGATTGGCCGCGTGGAAACGCTTCGGCTTTCCACTCTGGAGTATCCGGGTTCGAATCTCGGGTCCCACCCCTTGAAAATATTTATCGTGGGGGCGGGTTCGAATCCCGGGTCCCACCCCTTGAAAATATTTATCATGGGGTTGGGTTCGAATCTCGGGTCCCACCCCTTGAAAATATTTATCATGGGGTCGGGTTCGAATCTCGGGTCCCACTCCTTGAAAATATTTATCATGGGGTCCACGTCCGTCGATCACCGTCCTCCACAATCCGGCTGACTCCTCCGCAGGGGTGGGCAGCCTGTGAAATCTAAATCCATATAAAAGTCATAGGAATAGGTCCTTGTTTCGCCTCGCCTCTTACTGAGTAGTGCTTGTTTCGCCCCGCCACTTAGTATACTCCCTGAATGGAAAGTGGCGTCCCCGCCATCTAGTATTCTTCCAAAATGGAATGTATCGTCATCTGTTGACCAAAAAAATATTCCCGGGTTCGATTCCCTTCGGACCTTGTTTATCGTTTTCTTATGGTCCTGCGTCGTACCGGGAGACATCTGCACAAGCACGATCTCTCGTTCCAGATATATAATCCTTGTTTTCTTTTCGGGATTTCTGACGCTGGGAACGAAGTTCCCTGCAGGGCAGTGCTTCTCGGTCCTTTTCATTCTTATAATTCTCCTCTCCCCTTTATATTTCCTTTGTTTAATAATTTAATTCGTTCGTATACCGAGATTATAAATCATATTTGTCGCTGTCCCCACATATCTATGATTTGTATGTAAAATATTAAACTGTGATTTTCGAAGTAACATTTTGTATTAGCGTTTATGTTTAATTACACAAAAATAAATTTTAATTACTTCTTTAAATATCATATTGTTCTATTTTACATCGCATAACTTTTCTAATGTTCGAATCAGGTAACTCTAGAATCTGAAAATCCAAATGTAAGGTAGTTCCACTAAAGGAAAACACACCTATTGAAAGAGCCTCATTAAAGAACAGAGCAACATTGAGAGGGCTGCATTTAAACATTCAAATAGATTTCATTCATAATTGTTTACACTTTACAACAATAGCTGTTTTATAGGAAAATAAAATTTGAAAAATTTACTGTACTTATAAGGAAAAAAAAAAGATAAAGAAAAGTAAATAAAATTAACTTTATTATTAGAATTAATGATGTTTTGCTATATTTTCCTGTTTAGAAATTGACAATTAATGATTATGTAAAATACATAATCATTAATAAATGCTTATGCCAATGACTGCTGGCTTATGAAGAGTGCTGGGTCGCGTATTTCACAAGTATGATAGAACCCCTAGATAGAGTAGCGTATTCAGCCGCCATTTTATATCCCTCTGCCGATCGATAATCACAGGTAACTTTATGAAAGTAAACCATAATACTATATTTCTTTTCTAATTTATAAATATAGCAGTTGCTTAACTGGCAAAGGAAGATCGTATTTGGAAAAGTTTTCCTTCTAATACTTTTTTAATCACTTCTTATTTCTAATTTCTTTTAACCTGCGGCAAAGGAAATAGTCTATATGTCCCTTTTCTGTTCGATTAGAACAATTTACAGCACTATAACAAGGCATGTTCTTAAAAAATAACCAAAAACCTATTAACGCAATAGGTTTAGCTAACAGGATATAAAATGGCAGATTTGGCGGCATTTGGTAATGCAAATGAATGCGGTACTTTATATAATCTACAGATTTTAATGCAAAGCGAGTATATAATAAGCGAGATAGCTTAACGTAATTAGCGTTGCTGCTCTGCAGCGCCACTTACTTGAAGCGGTTGGAGGTGTTACTAACATGGAATTAGGAACTTATTTATATCACTGATTCAAACGCATATTCATGCGTCAAGGAGTGTTAAAAAGACTACTTAAAATAAAATTAGCAAAACTGATAACAGAATAAAAAATATTGTCCCGTTTTCATATGAAAATATTTAATATATGTAATTAACGATTTTATTCGCATCTCATGATACGTTAATGCTTAGCTTTTTAAAAACAAAAAAATCATTGTTTTACTCTATATTTTATATTGGAAAGAGAAATTTGCTACATTTGTTATGAAAAACAATACATCTATAAAATAAATAAATAGAGATAACCATTTAAAATTATTTCACCATATTGTATGCACAAAAATATTTTATTCGCATTTGTTTACATAAAAAAATGAATTGTATTTGAATAAATAATTGTTATGTACAAGTCTTGACTTATCGGTAGGATTCATGAAGCACCAAATATCAAAATGATCTTCGCATATTCTATAATTGTCATTCAGTTTTTCAACTGGAGTTTGCAATAATTTTGAATTTTTGTAGAGTGCACCCATTGTTAACATCTAAAAATAAGATAAAAAATACAAGGTGGCGCACGAAATGTCATACCATTTGTTTTGTTCATTAAACATGTAATATTATAGATGGAATGTTGAAAACTCGTATTCGTATACTTTGATTTATGGAAAATGCATGCGAATTAAAATTAAAATTAAAAAAGTTAAAAGCCATTGGCAATTCCTTTCATTATATAATAAATGTCTAAAAAGTTTCGAACGAATCGCCATCTTTACACAAAAAATATGCTAATGTTACCGATAGTTGTCGAACTAGAGACCTCTTTTTACATTTTAATATTAATAGAAAATATATGTAATTAAGTATACAAAAATAATATAAAGTTATTAATAATAAAGACGTAAAAGTTGAGTTACGCTATTTTCAAAATCATATCATTGCCATAATAAATAAAATTTTTCCTCGGAAACAGTGAATTGGACTTATATAATCCAAACAAAATTTTATAACTATTAAATAGAACCGAAATCTTACCATGGCTGAACAATGTCTTCAAAAGTCGGTGGTAAGAAAAAAGTCGACGAACCAAAAACAGGTAAGCAGTAAATAAACAGAGATCAATATAAGGACATGTTGGAAAACAGATTTATTCTAGAACTCTTGGCAACAGGTCTCCCATTACAAACTCAATGGTTCATGCAAGACGGAGCCCGCCCACACATTGCAAATGTTGTTCTTGATTCCTGATCTATATGACGTGTTTGATGGGCGGGTAATGTCACATCGGTTTCCTGAGCGTCATCAAGGTGGGAGACAGTGGCCCCAGCATAGCCCTCACATCAATCCATGTGATTTCTTCTTGTGGGGCTACTTGAAAGGTAGTCATCAAGGTGGGAGACAGTGCCCCAGCATAGCCCTCACATCAATCCATGTGATTTCTTCTTGTGGGGCTACTTGAAAGGTAATATCTTCGCAAGGGAGCCTGCAAGTGCAGCTCAACTCAGGGCTCTCATCATGCAGTTGTGCCGTCTAATTTCGGAAGACTTTTGCAGGAAGGTTGTGACAAATGTAAAGGTTCCCTTGCAAGAAGTTGCAAAACAAAATGATGATCACATTGAACACATACTACATTGAACTAAATTTCCATGCTCATACAATTAATTCTGCATTAATTTTGTAATATTTTGATGATAAATACATGTGTAATGAACAAAACAAATGGTATGACATTTCGTGCGCCACCCTGTATATTAAATAGGTAACATTTTTGTTTTTTTTAATTTACTAGTTTCTTATAAATACATATATGAATCGTTTATTTTTAATTTACGTATGAATCATTATCATATTTTCTATTTTGTGTATATTTGCCTTTGGATTAAACAGATTAAAATCTGTATTGTATTTTTAAATTGCATATAAATAAGGAAGTTTACATAAAATAATTTTTAATGATCTTTTTTTCATTGTAAAATACTATATTCTAAATCATATGTTATTTTAAGATAGTAATACAGATAATTCATTGCCACAAAACGAAAAATTTACAAGAATTAATGAATATTTGTCAACTATAATTTTTAACGATCTTTTTTTCATTGTAAAATACTATATTCTAAATCATATGTTATTTTAAGATAGTAATACAGATAATTCATTGCCACAAAACGAAAAATTTACAAGAATTAATGAATATTTGTCAACTAGATAAAAATTTCAAAGCAAAAATTTATACTAACCTTTTTTTGTCTTTGGGAAATCTATACATTCTTTTTTCAAATGAATTGCTATTACAACCTTTAAACGAACAATAATTTGATTCCTTTTTTGATTTCATGTTGCTAAACTTAAAATATATAATAGTAATTTTAGAGTATAAATCTTTGATTTCAAATACTCTTTTTCTTTCTTCTGTACCTCCAAGGTCCATATACATGAGTCTGTCAAGTTTCAATTCTGAAAGTGTCTGTTCTGCGCAACTAACGTCACACGCCCCAACTCGACTGCGATCTGTTAATAGATGTTAGCTGCGAAAACGATTTCATTGGAAAAGATAATGGTTTACTGCTCGGTTTTTGGCTGTAAAAGTCATTCTGAACGTTCAAACGTAATGAAGGAGTCTGAATCTAAAATTCACTTGTTCAGATTTCCTCGAGATAAAGTTATTCAAAAGAAATGGCAACATATATGCTGTCGAGGTGACAAGATGAAGTTGAAAACAGGTTAGTATTATCACCGACAAAATATTTTAATATTATTATTTGTATGTAACAATGAAAATGTTACATACAACATACATGTTTGGCTACTACCTCTGTTATATTTTTTTGTAATTATATATTTTTATATTTTCCTATACTCACTCACAAGAAATTAAAAGAAGAAATGAAAAGTTTGAAAGAAGAAATGTTACAACTTAAACAAAAAGTTAGTCAATATGAAACTATTTTAAACTCTCAATTTACACCTGGTTAAATTATGAGGCTTTTAAATCCAAACAAGATGACACATTGGAATCAGAAAGACATTTCTTCAGCAATAACTTTAAAAAGTATTAGTTCAAAATGTTATAATTTTTTAAGACAAGTAAAAAAGATGCCATTACCTTGTTTCTCAACAATTCTTAATTGGATTAAAGATATTTCTTTTGAACCTGGTATTTTAAATTCAGTTATGCAAATAATGAATATCAGTGGAAAAAAGTTAGCAATAAATGAAACATTGGTTATATTATCATTTGATGAAATGCATATTTCAAATAAGATTGAACTGGATAAAACTTCAGAAAAAGTTTGAGGGCCAAACTCTTTTTGTAATGTTATAATGGCTAGGGGATTAATTGGAAGGTTGCGTCAGCCTATTTTCTATGACTTTGATATGAGTATAACAAAAGATTTACTGTTAATTATTATACAACAGCTTTATATAAATGGGTTTATTGTGGTAGCTATTGTGTGTGATTTGGGATCAAAAAATCAGAAAGTTTGGAAAGAATTTAATATAGGACCAAAATTTGAAGGAGGAGATACAACTTTTTGTGTACATCCATGTGATCCTACAAGAAAAATCTTTTTTTTTGCTGATGTCCCTCACTTACTAAAATTATTAAGGAATAATATTTTAGATCATGGTTTAACATATAATAATGTTATTATCAATCGTGATTTACTAAAAAAGCAGCATTAAAACACAAAGATGATGATCTAGATATTCGATATAAAATTCTGATTGATTATTTGTACTTAAAAGGGTCTGATAGACAAAATGTACGAAAAGCTGCAAGAGTATTGTCACATATTATGGCAAGTTCTATATTATTTTTGGGTAGAAAAAAAATAATTCCTGTGATGGTTGCAGAAGGAGCAGCTGAATTGATTGATTTATTTGACAAATGGTTTGATGTACTTAATGTTAATACTATATATGGTAAAAATAAATATCAGTCTGCTTTTGGTAAAGAATACTTAGATCAAATTAAAGTTATTAAAGAAATGAGCAAAGTTATCAAAAACAATACAGTAGGAAAGCATTCTACTTTACTTCCATTTCAAAAAGGAATTTTAATAACTAACACATCATTAATTGGCTTATATAATCATCTTAATGAAACTTACAATTTGTCATATATATTAACTAGAAGACTGAATCAAGATATACTTGAAAATTTTTTTTCTATAATTTGCACAAGATTTGGAGCAAGTGATCATTCATCAGCACTTAATTTTAAGTATAGACTTATAGGCTACATTTTAGGTAAGAATTCAGATATTTTATTAAGCAAAAAAGCAAATACATGTAATAATTCTGATGACTCTACCTCTTTAAATTCCACAAGCAGTAATGATGAGGATGATTGTGTGATCTCTTCTGCATTAATTAATAAAGTTATTGAGGGAAATTATGATGAGCTTCAAATACCTCAAGAAACTAATGATCCAAATTTTATTTT
>AYEL01062881.1:0-28041 GCA_000484575.1 Olivierus martensii
AAAAAAATTGCTATTCTTCGAATTCTTAATATTGAAATATATTGTAAAACATTATTATACGCTAGGTAATGATTATAGAATAGCTTGAGAGAATTGCCTTTAACATGTTTACAGATTCCAGGTTATGAAGAATGCATGCGGGCCCTTTAGACGTAGTAGGTGGCATTTTGAAATAATTCACACTCAACTTGAACAACCTAGTTAAATACGGTATTAAACGACACTTCGGCATGCAGCGCATCTTATTACTTAATAATTCAGTTATTGCCAGTAAAGTTACGATCCTAATTTATTTCATTAATATTTTTTTACGCTACTTAATGTATAAATAAAAGTTAAGAGCAAAACATAGTAAACGAAATCGCTTTTTTGCATGTAAACGCTTAAATATGCAATATTCCTTCCACTCCCCATTGCTAATCAACCAATGGAATGGTTGCAACCCAAACTGTAGCCTACAATGATCAACAACTGCAGTAATGACTCAATCAGTTTTTGCGTATTGTACGAAAGCCGAATCTTTTCCGCTGATGTCAAAACCTTTCTGTCATAGACTGTACATCAGGATCAGAACAGCAGATGGACAGGTTTTCTATATAGTACTGACATTTACTATACTGTAAAGCAGGGCTGCCCAACCTTTTTATGACCATGAGTCACTTTTTTCACCGGAGCAATATAGCGATCTACCAATATCCAGGGAATAAAAGTAAAAAAATAGCAATGTTGTCTATATAATTCAAAATTTATTAAGTAAAATAAACAATTCTTCATAACATGAAAATATGAAAATAACTACAAATACATGGGTACATAATCAAAAATTTTAATGCGATATTTAGTATTGTGTAGATCTTGTAATTGATTCAAAATTTGGATTATATGATGAAAGAGATAATCTTAAAATTTTTATGAACATATTTTGTTTGTGAAGTAAGTTCGATTTTAAATCTATAATTTTTGCTCTGCATATTTCGGATATAAGTTCGATTTTAAATCTATAATTTTTGCTCTGCTTATTTCGGAGTCTTTCAATTTTAAATCTATAATTTTTGCTCTACATATTTAGGAGTCTTTCGGATATTCATTTTCATAATCAGAGTGCATTGTTCAAAAATATATTTCGATATTTCCCTTTTTTTGAATTGCAACAACTGAATTACATATTAGACAAGAGGATTTGCCATTAACCATGGAAAAAGAAATCATGTTCCCATTCATCATGGCAATGATAAGTTTTAATTTTCTTTTCTATGCTCATAATTATGGCTAAAAAAGAAAAAAAAAATTAAATAAAAAGAAGTTTAAATTTAAATTGAAGAAGTTTATTTTTTAGTAAATTTAACTCTTTTAGTGCCAAACAATGCTATATTATTGTCTGGACCCGAGTATTGTAATAAAGAAAGAAAAGACATTTGAACCAGTAAATGCATTTGTACAACAAACTTTTGCTTACTCATTGAAATAATCTAATTTATTGTCTTTGATATATTATTATATGCTACAGATTGATCTGATCTCTTATTACTTAATAAATGATAAAAGACACAAAGAATGAAAACACGTAGGGATAACCTCACTTTTCTTGTTTCAACAAGAGCACAGAGCACCTTTACTACATATTGTAAAGTGGAAGCTTAACAAACGAGTTGATCAGAAAATGGTTGGAGGCTTGTGATCGACTGGTTGGGCAGCCCTGTTGTAAACAGTTTTGTAGAAATGTTAAGTTTGGATGCTAAACATAAATGTACTGTATTTGTAAAAATGTGTAGTATAGAAATGAAAATGAACTCCGAATTTATTAAATTTAATAAAATACAATACATTTATGTTTAGCATCCAAACTTAACATTTCTAAAAAACTGTACTTTACAGCAGGGCTGCCCAACCAGTCGATTGCGAGCTACCAATCGATTGCAACAAGCTTTTTAGTCGATCGCAAGCCTCCAACCATTTTCCGATCAACTCGTTTGTTAAGCTTCCACTTTACAATATGTAGTAAAGGTGCTCTGTGCTTTAGACTGTAGTAAAATTTCTCTTAAAATATATCAAGAAATTAATTTGGCAATATTAATATTAAAATTAAAGTTTTATTTGAATTTATTTTTTCATCAAAATTAAAATTCATTTTTACTGTTAATATTTTTTTTAACTATCTGAGTTATTTGTATGAATTTATTTTACTCCCAAGAATGAAAAAATAATGATATGGAGATAGCTGATTTAAAACTTAATGATACTTACTGGCAAATATTTTCTGTTTTGGCATTATAAAATTTAGTATTTCCAGTTATATATACACATGTATATCCCTGCATCTTCAGATATAATTGCTTTGCCTATAGAAAATGAGAAATATTTTAATATTTTTTTTTATTGAAGATTATAAATACAATCTATTAAGAAAATATTCTGTTAATTTATAAATTCTGTTGGGTTTAATAAAAATACAAATAGTTAATTAAGAAATCAAAACAACAATTTAATAATGTCTACATTAAGCATTTAAGCAAAAATAAAAGTTTATTTAGAAGAAATGCTTTTTTAACCCTTTTACAGTGACGTGTAACCAATTTGGGGACACGCACTTCTCATTTCTTTTTACAGAATATCTAGTTGACTGGATATTTCCAGAGCACTGCTACATTCGTTGCTTCCATTACAACAGTTCAATATGTTCAAAGTTCTTCATTTGATATCGGTTTTTTTTCCTTGACCTGGTTTTTTTTTGTCAACAGATGACGCCACATTCCATTCAGGTAGAATACTATGTGGCGGGGCGAAACAAGCCCTTCCACAGGCTGCCCACCCCTGCGGAGGGGTCAGCCGGATTGTGGAGGACGGGGATCGAAGGGCCGGGCCCGGACCCCATGATAAATATTTTCAAGGGGTGGGACCCGAGACTCGAACCCGGGTCCTCCAGAGTGGAAAGCCGAAGCGTTTCCACGCGGCCAATCCGGCCGACCCTTGACCTGGTTATACTTGTAAAGATTCAATTTTTTTCGAAGCATGAGATCATTTTTCGCAAATTGGTTAATTGTCACGAGGCCTATTCGTTATCCGGAATAATCAAAAGAAGCATTAAAATTATTTTGGTAATAAAGCTTTATGAGTAAGGATACGGCTATGCAGACGCGAGAGTGCGAAAAGTTTGCTGAGAGCGAGCGAAAGTGAGAAAAAAGATTGTCGCAAAATATCTCTCTCGCTCATAGCTATTGCTAAAACTGTCATGCAGTAGCGTGAACTGTGTTTGCGACTAAACAAAATGGATAGACGTAGATGGCTATTCCTAAGAAAAAAATTATTGTTAACAAGATATATTGATGAGTTCTCGGTTTTCATGCTCAATTAATCGTTTATCCCAAATTTCGGGATAAGGAAATACACAATTATTTATTTTTTCTTTTAAATGCGATTGTACTTGCTTATTAAAGGCATCCATGTTGGAAATGAAAGTGAGAACGGAGAGATTGCGCAGGTGCACAATATAGCGAGAAGCATCAAACCGAGTTGGATGTAAGCGAGAAGTACTTTATCGCTCTCGCTCGCAAGATTTCTCAGCTTTCGCTCGTGCATAGTTGCCCTCTACGAGAGCGATAAAGCCAGAAATTTCGCTCTCGCTGCTAAATTTGCGTCTGCATAGCCGCACTCTTTTTGCGTAAAGTAACGATCACCTCAACGTCTACGTCTATCAAACCCACGTCACTTCTGTACAGGCTTATATTCGCGAATGTGATGTCGTCAGTTGATTGAAATTTGCATAATTTAGCGTTTAAGTATGAATTTGAATATTAACTCTGCGTACAGCGACATTTTCTCTAGTGTTGCATTTCAGAATTATTTACTTATTTTTTTTATCGAAATCGAATTCCCATAGTTTGGAAAGTATGCACACTAAATTTGGTCCAACGGATTCTTGGCTATCAGTTCTAAACACTTCCTCTTTAATTATAGTATGTTACGGCCAAACCCTGAAAGTGGTTAATTCGCGAAATTTACTGTAGTGTCTGAAAAATTTATCTTTTATTCTGATTTTGGTTAGGTTATTTAAGCAGCCATATACTCATGGGATATTCTTTATCTGGCGGTGGCCACTTGTAGCGCCCATCACAGATTGGCCAACACTCATGATGGGGTTCAACAGACCGGGCTCGGATCCCTCCTGAAAAACTGAAGGTGTGGGACCCGGATCCTCAAGATGGTAAGCCACAGCTTTACCACGCGTAAGAGAAATTGGCATGTCTTTATTATAGTTAACTACATTATAGGCCTAGTTTGCAAGTGATTATATGAATATGTACAAAGATAAAGCTCAAAAGAAAAGATTAAAGAAGGATAAAATATATTTATATAGATCAAATAAGTCCTTATTGATATGCACCCATCCGGCTGACTATTCTGATTTTGGAGTCTGGACAGCCAGCTCACACACTGACCAGAAAGTTATAGCCAAAATCAAAAGATTGCTGTTATAAATTTTATTATATAAATAATAGTAATTTAATCAATATCTAATGTATCTCAAAAGCTAAAAATTTGCAGTAAAAATTTTATATAAAAGTATGAATAATTAGCCAGTTCTTTTAGATATAACTTTTGTATTAAAACCTTTTCTCAAAATTACATTGATCAAAGTAGATTGACTATAGATGAGTGTTTGCAAAATAACTAGGTAGTTATTTATACAGTTTCCGAGATGATAGAGTAGCGATATCAAACTTGTAGCATCAGCATTCTTCACTGCGGCCCACTCTATTGTCATATTTTTACTACTGAACGTGATTCGTAAATACTATCATTAGGCGGCCGGATGGCAGATTGATAACGCTGTCGGCGTGCCACGCAGAAGGACCCGGGTTCGCGTCCTGGATTTTTTCGGGGTACTGGGCCCGGCCCGGTGATCCCGTCCTTCACAATCCGGTCCCCCTCCACGGGTGTGGGTAAAACCCGTAGTTGGAACTGGCACCGCCCCCTTAGTAATCTCCTTGATTGGAAAAGGGGCGTAAAATATGCAAAAAAAAAAAATACCTATCATATAATAAAACTTGAACAATTCGAACAATAAATTTAGATAAAACTAAGTTTTGTTTAATCCTTTTACATAATGTACCTAATTTTTTTTCAAATTTTATTTCCAGTAGAGCAATTTTTCATAAAGTATAATTGAAACAAAACTTAATTTTATCTAAATCCTTTTACATAACGTACCTAATTTTTTTTCAAATTTTATTTCCAGTAGAGCAATTTTTCATAAAGTATAATTGAAAATCCAAGCGATTTGAATGTTTAACGACTGCTCAATTAACTTTACTTTCTTTTTTATGTTGACAACAGCATCGGAAGTCAGTATTGTCGTCTATGAAATCCTATAGTAATCTTACTACTTTAGGATTACTATAATCTCCCCCATTGACACAACTTTACTTTCTTTCTTATGTTGACAACAGCATCGGAAGTCAGTATTGTCATCTATGAAATCCTATAGTAATCTTACTACTTTAGGATTACTATAATCTCCCCCATTGACTCAAATACTGACTTCCGATACTATCGTCAAGTACCGTTAAATGGCTCTCAGCAAGATCTGAGTTTGATACCATAGTGCTAGAGAATTAGAGATTCTCTACTGTTGACAAAAGATTAAAAGGGCGAATTGATAGTTCCATTGTGTTTATTTTAGAAATTGCACTAGAATTTCTAAAATAAATCAAGATATCAGATATTCTAATTGCATTAGAATATCTGATTCTTTTGGAAACTAATATCGACATATGTAGTTAGACTTGTACAAATTTTAGAAAGATCCATACTATATTAAAATATTTTGATATGAATAAATTATATTATAGAATGTGAAATCAATAAACTGTATGCACAATTGATTCATTTATTATTAATAATAATAATAATTTGATACTAGTAAAACTTTAGTAATAATCCTAAGACCTTAGGAATATAGTGTAATTTTACTGGATTTATCCAATATATATATACAGTATATATATATAATTTGAAATATCAAATGACATATTTCGAGTATTTATTTATTTCAATGTCTAATTCAGACTTTAGCCACTCACACCAACCATATTGTAAACTGACTGGTCAAAATCCGAAATGAATAGATTTACATTCATGTTTCGGATTACACTTCGTCCAATAAGCGAAGTGCCCGGTCATTTCACAAATTGATCATAACATATACAAAGATACTATATACAGTGGTGCCTCGCAATTCGACGGTCTCACCATTTGACATTCGAGTTTTGTGGGTTGGCGCATTCGCGTGCATGGAATTGTGTGATGACATTTGCTATTTGTCTCTCCCTCGGTTCAATAAATAATTGCAAATGAAGGTGTGGAAATCAGAACTGACACCAGGATAAAGACGTCTATAAAACTTGAGCAAGATAGGCTCGATATTTTTGTATATGACAAAACATGAAAGATTATCTGACTTATTGAGATTTGTTAACAGTTGAAAATGAAAAATGACTAAATATGAATTAGTGGAAAATGAACTGAGCATGAGATATAAGGGAATTATTTTTACTTGGCACTATGTGATGACTTCAGATAATATTGCAACAACTTACCACAAAAATCATATCAAAGTCATCGGTAATTCTCAACTTATAATACCCTTATTTTATGATCATTTATATTTATGATGGTGATGCAATCAGTAAATTCTGTGATTAGTCAATGTAAGTGATATGGGTTTGAGTCCCTGAGCAATTGTTTGATATATGGAAAGCATCTTTTTTTGTGTTTGTTGAAGTTTATTATAATAAAGTGGAATGTAATAAGAAATATTGGTAGTGGGCAATCCATATATTTTTTAAATTTGTAACTTCTAATCACTTTGATTTAAGACCTTGGGGTTCAAACCAAATCCAATCATAAGCCAAAAACAAATTATATATATACAGTAAAACTTCGATCTAACGTTTTCCTCGATCTAACATTCTTTTTCTCTGGTTCCGGCAAAAAATAGGGGAAAATAACATTAAAATGTTTCAATCTAACATTTTTCGATCTAACATTATCCTCTGTCTAACGTTCAAATTTTCTGGTCACTATATCACCAAACTCACGTAAATAATTTTCGATGTAACGTTTGACAGAATTATTATTACGTCCCGTCCTCTCACACATCCTATGTAAGTCACATAGTGTACTTAAGTACAATGTACTGTATTCCGATGTTCAGTTCAATAAACATTTTATAAAATGTAGGTACTATACACAGTAATTTTATTTTATTTTGAATATATTTGCCGGTTTGAAAATCACAATACGTGCACTCAAGGCCTGCACATTTTCTACTTTTTTGATTGTAAATTTCACTAGTAATCTCTTCACATTGCAAAAGTTTGCAGATCCGCGTTACTTATATATGTACCGTCATTTTATTTTGGCCGTTTCCCAATCTAACATTTTCCTCAATCTAATGTTTTTTTCGCCGTCCCCTTGGAAAACGTTAGATCAAAGTTTTACTGTATATATATATTGATATAATTAAAATAAATTCTTACTAATTATCATCAAATATTTTACCATATGGCTATTATGATTTAAATATAAAATATTGATGATAAATACAAAGTGTGGCTATTAAATAACTATTAATCATGCAAGTAATTAACAAAGAGACAAATCAGGATTGGATAGGGAAGTGTTCAACTTGAACCTTTATGCAATGATTGAGAGCATTTTTGGCAGGCTGAGCCATAAGTTCACACAAAAATTTGCCAGCCAAAATCAACCGGATTTTGGCTGGCAAATTGTTGTCACATTCCAACTGCAAGGAAGAGGGTGATGCTGAGAGCAAAAGACAGCAGAGTGAGCAGGCTCTTTGTGAGAAATTGGCACATCAAATCAAAAAGCAAACTGAATGTGTTTCTAAAGACCCTCAAAATGAAGCTGAAGGTAAAAAAAAAAAGTTGTGGAAGTCAAAAAAAAAAGTCTCAAAGTTGTGGGTATGCTTGGAAAGTATGCTAGAAATGAGAATCTGTCAAATAATGATAGGATGGCTGTATATCAGTGTGCTAGTCCCAACACTGATGTATGGAAGGGAGACCTGGATGTGGAATGAAAAGCATAAAAAGCATTTGAGTGCAGTGAAGATGAGATACAGGTAGGCCTCGATTTGTGCGAGTTCGAATAATGCAATATTTGATTAGTGCGACTTATAAAAATGGTACCGTTTTTCAGTTAGTGCGAGCAAATATTCGATTAATGTGAGTTGTAAGCATAGACCAGTCTTACCAACAAATGTCCGTCCCCTTTTATGATGTCAATTAACAAATTAATGTCAATTTTCAGTTAGTAAAACCGGACGAGGAGCAGCCCAAGAACAGTCACTTGGCTTTGAAGGGGTGAAACTCCAGAAAAATGGGCCTTTTGCTGTTAGCTATTTAACATTACTATTATTCAGCTTTGTTATCATATACATACAGTATAGTGCAGAATTTTCTTTTAAAAAGTATTGAAATGGATGAAAGGAAGAACACTTTTGATGATAAAACAGGAAATGAAAAAAAGAAGAGGTTAGTGAGAGCAAAAAATGGATGCGATTGAGCGATATAAAAGCAGTGCTCAACTTCCGCTTTCGATTTGGCAGTTGGTTTGACGATGGTATGAGACGCAATTCCTGGTAAGTTATTAATTTAGATGATGAACAACGATGTAAAATATGAAAATAAATATTTCTTAAACAGTTAGTATTGTGGTTATTCATCATGAGGTTGGCTAATGGCCGGAATCTCACAAAGCAAGAACCAATTACCATATTTTACATATAGTTAATTTTTCGAATAGTGCTAGAAATTTGTGGAACCCATTATTCGCACTAATCGAGGCCTACCTGTACTTGAAAGGAGTGAAATGATATCTTTGTCGCAAACGACGAAATATAAAAGCAATGTGGAGTGAAAAAGAAGTATGAGAGATGCAGTACATAAGTCAATTTTGAGATGATTTAGCCATGTTGAATGAATGAGTGATGAGCAAGTAATAAAACAAGTATATTCTGGGGTAAATGTGGAAGAGGAAGACTGAGGAAAAAGTGGAGAAAATAAATCAATGAGTGTCTGAGGATATATAGGTTTCAGAATCTGTATAATAGGGACATGTGTATGAAGAAAATGATTACAGAGGAAGCTGGGATAATAATGTAGAGCACCATCTGATTGATGGTATATGAATGTTTGTTTTCTATTTCTTTGAGTACTGCCTACCCTGTCACATCAATACAGGCATGAAGATAATTATGTTTATATTGTCCAAAATTGAATTTTTGAATCTTTTGCAAATTATTCAGGGAAATTAATTTCCCAATTATCTTGGTTAATTGGGAATTTATTATATTCTAAAATGCTTATATAATGTTTCTAATATCATTGACACTACCTATTCTTCCACATTAGCAATAAAAGTCTTATTCAACTTTGAAACTTTTGCAATAAGATTCTTTCTGAAAAAATGGAATCAAGACTTGGAAATCAAAAATTTACTTATAAATTACATTTGATATATGAGGAGTGTCAAATATCAGATAAAATTGCATACTTGGGTTAAATCTATATATCATTTCCACAATAAAGGGATATCTTAAAAGGAATAGTGGATTAGTTTTTGAAAGTATCTTAAAAGGATTTTAAACAAGAATATATGCAAGTCTTTATTCTCTTTGAAACTTATAATGAGTAAGCTATTTTGTCTTTTTTTCTCCCTGATACATTATTAGAATAGTGATTTTGTCCAAATGGATTTGTGCATTATATTTTATTAATATTTTTGTTTAACAATATTTATGTACAGTAGATTTTATTCTTAATTTTGGATTCATTTTTATTTATATAATGCTGCTGAAGATGTAAAAACATTACTTCTTAAAATTATTATTTTGATTTTTTAATTAGCTTTGTTTATATTATTTGAAAATATAATAATATACCATATGTTGAATTTTATCTTCAGTATATTTGTAATTTAATGATGTGTTAGATGTTTCAAGAGCTGCTTTTAATTCTTGTTGAATATTTTTAAATGAATCTTCCTTGGAATACTGCAAAAAAAAATAAAATTATTTTAATATAATATTTGATAAAACTAAAATCAATAATTATTTCACTATATCTCAATAATAATAATAATAATAATAATAAGTTAAATATAGAACAAGAATAAAATATAATAACTCTGAAAATTATTGAATATTTTTTTAGGGGCAATATTTTTCAGAGTGATTATATTGTTTTAATATAACTAATTCAATGTATTTAAGTTTTTATATTATAAAAATAATACATTAATGATTCTAGCAAAAAAAATTATATCAAAATTAAAAAGTTCTTTATAAAATAATATTAAATAAATGTTAGTATTTGGCCACAAAACTAAATACAGCATTTAGTGATGCACTAATAATGTACATGTCAAATTTTTAATATTAAAAGAAAAAACCTAATGGGGCACAGTAACAACTGTACCACAACCTATAAAATAGAACTATGTCAATTATCACTATTTCATGGCACTATCTCACTAGTTCTACATCAATAAAGTAATCCTTAACATTATTTCTGCTTAGACTTATTATAACTTAATATTTTAAACTCAAGCACATTTCAGCAGTAATCATGCACACTACTAAATGGTAGTGTGTATGATTACTGCTGAAATGTGCTTGAGTGTAAATATCAATGAGATATTCTGCAAAGGACAGTTGGCATAGATCTACATTTGTAGGTTGCAGCACATTTATTACTTTGCCTCATATTTTTATTCATATTAACTGTGAAATAAGTTTAAATCTATTCAGTAAATTTAAAATAAAAATCAGATAATACATAATAAATATTTTCTTTCTGTAATTAGGTCTATTAAATGATCTTATGGGGGAATTAGGTTTAGAAATAGGTTTGAAAAAATAAGATAAATTTGTATTTTTTGGAAAGATGTGTTGGCAATCAAGAATTAGCATAAAAGAAAATGCAACATTAGTAGATCATATCTTAGCTCTTCATCTTATTTTTTCAAACCTATTTCCAAATTTAATTCCCTGATAAGATCATTTAAAAAATCTAATTACAGAAATAAAATCTTTATTATATAAATGAAGTGGATTTTTACTTTTAATTTATAGAATAGATTTAAATCCATTTCACAGTTAAGTTAAATTTCTTTTATTTATTCCTATTAGCTTTCTAGCAGTATTGTATTGAAGAATTAAGGGGTGGAGGGTTGAAACTTCTTATAAATGGGATTCTATATGTTATCTAATGATTTAGTATTTATTACTTTACAATTATTAGTTTTGCAAATATAAAGCATTCAAAGTGTCACACATTTTTATTGCATCTGTGGATTTCTGACATAGGCTTCCTCATTTGTTCCACTATTGCTTCGTTACTTCTTGGATATCCTGCACTTTTACATTTACAAATGCAATCATCCTCTATGAACTTTTTATACCACTAAAAATAGGTCTCTAGATGATGGATGCTTCTTAAACTTTTTGCAAAATGATTATTGATCTGCAATATTAGTTTTTATTTCATGATAAGCAAGCACACAAAAGAACTTCTCACTTAGATAATGTCATTTTGCATTAATCTCAGTAAGTTATACCAACAGTGCATTCTGCTGCTAATTATTGGAAATTTAACTAAACATTTTCCAAGAAGATATGCTATTCATTATTTGTTGTAAAGAAGTTTTAATTAATGCTAATATATATATCAGAAAATTTATCACAATATTGTTGAGTTTTTTAATAGCCTATATTATAATAATGATAGCATAGCTACTCCTTTGCAGAAAGGATATGTGTATTCAGCATATAATGTTTTTAAATTTACTATAATAATTATGTAATAATTTATGAAAACAAATCTGATGTAAAATTCCATTTGCACATTACAAAAACTATATGTCTTATGCAAATCAGGGAACTCTTATATTTATATTTTTTCTTTATATATTCATAGTTTATTAAGAATACTTTTTCACAAAGTTTATATATATACAAGATGAAACAAAAGTCTCTTGCACCCTCAATAAATCACAAACAGTTAGAGCAGTGGTTCTCAACCTTTTTTCTGTTGCGGAACACTTTTGAATATTTTAAAATTTGATTTTTATTTTTAATATACAGTAATTTTGGAATATTGTCCATAAAATGTATATTTCACTAAATGATGGATTTAATTCAAAGTATTAGTAGTTATGCATTTATTGTTTAAGATAAAAAGATTTTGAAAATAGAATGATTTGTGTTAGATTATTGTTATAATCTATACCAGTGCCTTGTCTATTAATAGAAATATATTGTTGGAAAGGTTTTAAAGCAAAGCTGAAAATTCATTTTAATCAGGTTGTTTATATGTATGAAGGATTTGTATTATAATAAAAATTTTAGTCTTTTCTGTTGATAACATTATATTTGGAGCATTTTCTTATATATATATTAATTGTACATTAAAGCCATTAAATTTTTACTAATTAATTTTGTTGTTTAACTTATTTGAGCATACAATATATGAATATTTATTTTCATTTCATTGAAAATCAGGAAATTAAATAAAGTGGACTCTCGTTTTTATGAACCTCCAATTTATGAACTATTGAATTAGACCCGAAAAGTATCCAATTTAACTAATGTTAATTAATGCAATTCCCATTTATGAACTTTTGATTTTGCGAACTTTTTGGGGATCTGTATGAATTTGTAAAATCAAAAGTCCATTGTATTCAAATTAGGGAGAATGATTCAGATGAATTTATGTAAAGAACAACCTTATAAATATATATTATAGGAAGAAACAATAATAATAATAATAATAATAATAATAATACAAATTAAATGACAATACAATAAACTCTTGCTAATTCGGATCATATGAAAACTTCTCCAGATAGTTTCTCCTAAAATTCTCTTCTGTAGAGTTTTTAAATAAAAGCTCAGCACTTATTTTCATAAAGAAGAAAAAATATCAAATTGCAGTGGTGATATTTTATTTTCTTCATTAATCTGTATTAGCAAGAGTTTACTATAATTTGAAAGATTCAAATTAATGTCATTACAATTTTTAATTATGCAATAATCTAATTGCAAGACTATTTATTTGCAAAATACTGTTATTTATGTTGTTTTGCAATTGATGGTTTCTTTATTTTCACAATGATAAAACGAAATAAAAGCATTCACTCATTTCAGCTGATCACATGGATAAATTTATTTAAACAATTTATAGCCAGAAAATTTTACTATTCAGATTTGTTGTTGCATTATCAGAAAGGATTAATTTCTATGTACAAATGTTTTAAGCTAAAGAGCCAACTCTAGCTTTAACTATATGATATACAGACTGCATCCGAGTTGTTACATAGTGACATTCTATTAATTATAACTATTATTTCCTAAAATTAATGTCATTACAATTTTTAATTATGCAATAATCTAATTGCAAGACTATTTATTTGCAAAATACTGTTATTTATGTTGTTTTGCAATTGATGGTTTCTTTATTTTCACAATGATAAAACGAAATAAAAGCATTCACTCATTTCAGCTGATCACATGGATAAATTTATTTAAACAATTTATAGCCAGAAAATTTTACTATTCAGATTTGTTGTTGCATTATCAGAAAGGATTAATTTCTATGTACAAATGTTTTAAGCTAAAGAGCCAACTCTAGCTTTAATTATATGATATGCAGACTGCATCCGAGTTGTTACATAGTGACATTCTATTAATTATAACTATTATTTCCTAAATTTTTTATTATATATAATTGCATAATTTTTAATAAAACTGAAAACCCTATTTTAAAAAAAAACTTATTTCATTGAAAATAATTGGCATTTTAATTTTAAAAATATATAATTTAATAATAAGTACAAATAAAATATCGATGTTCTAGATCATTTTAAAAATCAATTTAAAATAGTTGATATATCCAATTATCGGTTATTTCCTTCTAAATGCTTTCCACAACAGTAGCATAAGTAAAAGTTAATATGTACAATAACCACAAGGATTTTTTAATATTAATGTTACCTGTGGATAAATTATAGAAAGGCTATAGCTATATATATTTTTTATATTACCACTATTCTGCGAAAATATCTATAGTAGCATAAGTAAAAGTTAATATGTACAATAACCTCAAGGATTTTTTAATATTAATGTTACCTGTGGATAAAATATAGAAAGGCTATAGCTATATATATTTTTTATATTACCACTATTCTGCGAATTCTACGATCAGAAGAAGACGCCATTACGGTTTAGTAAGAGGAACTCTGGGTAAATCCAGATCAAAGAACATACAATACGCATGCGTCATTTTCCTCCAACTTTCGTGCAGGCAACTATAGTTATTAATTATAGTAGAGCGTCGATTAAACCAGGGGTCACCAAACTACGGCCGGCGACGCCAGTTTATCCGGCCCACCGACTGTACTTGAATTTGCTTGATAAAATGTATGGAACACGAAACGTTGTGATACAATTTTAATTTAAATATTATGTTTAGAATACTAGGACTTCACACGTGATGTGTAGACCTCCTGGCTGCTGCTGTGCTTTAAATTTACTATTTTAAATTTTAAAATACCTCCTGGCTGCTGCTATGTGCTTTATATTTATTATTTTAAATTTTAAAATATTGTATCACCTAACCTAACCAAACATTGATGATATCTTGAAAGCCAAACGTCAGAAAACGTTCACAAATCTCACTAATGATTTTTGCTGCTTAGTTTGTGAGATTCGGATTTATGCACACTAGGTCTAATGTAACTATCTTTTTGCTAACGTCGCTTTCTTTGATAACTTTTTTAGTAAATAAATATGTTGGTTGTCCTTGATTTTTGTGCATTGCATGCCATCACCCATGATTAACACGGAATGCTGAACTTGGTTTTTCGTCTTTTTCTCAGAGCTTTCGTTCTGGCTTGCATGTATTGTACATAATGATTATGCGGCCCGCGCTCGTCATTTTGTCAGTTATCCGGCCCATTGTGCAAAAAAGTTTGGTGACCCCTGGATTAAACTGAACTAATTGAGACAAAGGGTTGTTCGGATAAACAATTTTTCGGATAATCGATCTGATAGAAAAATAAGAAAAAACACAATGTAAATACAAAACAAATTTCACAAATACATATGTTTTATTGTTTATATAAGTTATTCTGCTTATTTGTTTTCTAATTAATTGTATTATTATTATTATATTGAATATATTAATTAGATATATATACAGTAATTTAATTGTCGATTGTTTCCGCATACAGTTAACACGCATAACAGAAGTTTAGATTCTCCCATCCTACAATGTGTAGGGTAGGAGTATTGGCTGAGACCTGTTGCGTATCATAATTGAAAATTACGTTCGGATAAGTGACGTTCCGGTTAATTGATATTCGGATAATTGATGCTCTACTGTACATTACTTTTGTTACGCAAATAATATTTTCCATGTTTTCAATTAATATACAGGTATTTTAAACATATTGAGATGAATCTAATGTAGAATTTCGGGTGCGTTCCAAACCTCAACAGACTAATCAGTGATGAGTAAAAAATATCAGCAAACCGTCCCAAAACTCAACAAACCAATCAGTATTGAGCTCATCAGACGTTCAACACAGTCATCGCGATCTATAGGTAGTGAGTGTGCTGACATCAATCGTTTATCCAACCTCGCGGAAAAAGATTTTAAAAGTTAGAGAGTGTAAAAAATCATTATCATCGTTATTGTTTATTGGCAAATAAATTTTAATACTTTCTAATGACGCTAATGAAGTTATAACATTCATTATTATCTTCTTTATCACCATGTTAGCCGCCGTCTTATCATCATACTAAGCAAGTCGTTCCAGAAACAAACCGATGTCGAGTAATTTCTGACGTCATAAGAGACTAATCTTTAATGACTTGCTGTTGAGGTTTAGGACACATTCTTTATATTCAAGGTTGCATACACATATAAACATCCAGCAGTGGATGAAAATACAATATATATAAATACTGTCGATTCCGCTTAATTGGGACACATTGGGATTAATCTATTTTGGCCCAATTAAGTGGTTGCCCCAATTAAACGAACTAATAATAAATTCTAAAATAAAATATGTAATACGTAGATAAATAAATAATAGGTAAAAATTAATAATTAGGTACCTATTTTAATGTTTTATTGAACCAAAATACAGAAAATATTTGTACTATAAATGGTGAAGAAAAAATAATACATACATGATAAATTTTAGAATTTCAAATTTTAATTTTGCAATCAAGTGTAGTCTATCTTTTGATTTTGTTACACCAGTTATATCAGCAAGTCTACGTAGTTAGTATTAAATGGCTGGCTTTTAATTTTATCCAGCAAAGCAATTTTACTCAGTTATATCAGCGAGTCTACGTAGTTAGTATTAAATGGCTGGCTTTTAATTTTATCCAGCAAAGCAATTTTACTTATATTAAATGGCTGGCTTTTAATTTTATCCAGCAAAACAATTTTACTTGAAAATATAAAATCATTTTTCTTGCATTCTCGGCAAATATTTAAAAATTTTAAATAAAATCAACACTGTAAATGAATATCGCTAGATATCAGCAATGAAATTTTATTTGAAAGTGTAAAATCATTTCTTGGCATCTTGGCAAAGATTATTTTTAAATAAATTCGACACTGTAAATGAATATGGCCTAGCAAATATTAGTGTACATAGTGTTGTTCAAAAAAATCCCTAAAATATGTCAAAAATTGCTAAATTCTTTTCAGTTACTATCCCAATTAAGCGTTTAAATTATGTATTAGTTTATTAGTTTGGTTTTCATTCTTGAGATTTGGCCCAATTAAGCAGAATCCACTATATATATATTGTAATTTGGCCCAATTAAGCGATGCCCCAATTAACCGGTGGCCAAATTAAGCAGAATCGACTGTATATATTTTATTATTTCCGTTTGTAGCCATCTAGTGGTAAATGCAATATTTCGGGTGTAAGATTCATTTATTAATTTCACGGATTTTAATGATCATATCAGGAATTAGAATTGAATTCAAAGTTTAACAATTTTTTATGTAATCTTTATCGAACTTTTACTTTCCTAAATGGATTAAAAGGGTGTATTAAATAGGTTTTACCTTCTATCCTATGTCTGTTTGTTTCTCTGTCTGTCGTTGCGTTTATTTGTTGTCAGGTTTTTATAAAAGTCATTTATGTTGTTAAGTCTGAGTAGAGGACCAAGCCTATTGGAAATGACCAATATCGGTTTAATATTTATCTTTCCTATTATTTGTTCAATAACAAAAAAAGATATCTTTTCTTTTATTTTGCGACAATATCCCGAATAAATATTATCCAAATCTGAATGAAATATATATATATAACCGGCAATGTATGAAAAGCAGGCATTATATAGTATGCCTAGGCAGTGTATGGAATGCCTAGGCATTAGTGATTGTGTTTTCTCGAACTTTTTGCTTTCTCGAGATTCGAGAATTCCCGAATTAGTAATTTTTTTACTTCTCGAGATTCGAGATTTCTTTTTGAAAATTCTCGAGAATCTCGAGAATTTAATAAAAATGTTTAGTTAAAAATTACTTGTTTTTAATAACAATAAAAACAAAATCTGGCAGAAATAATCGTGCAAAATTAAAACAAATAATATTTGGTTATTTTAGAATTGGTTTTTATTTAATATTTTAATTATATTTAAAAAAAAATAGATCAAATTTCAATAATGTTGAAAAAATAATTTGTTTTACAATTAGTGAGTTTTTATTAAAATAACTTATTCAATACACACAGTCTATTCGTTTATCTGCTAAACGAGTTCTGGTTTGGATATAAAAATTTCAGGTTAGGTTAGTTATGTTATGCCGCCATATCTGACGAGGGATATACTGTTTCCGCTCCGTTTCTTCCGAGAGTCTGGATGGATCTCGGAGGATATGAACGGCTTTTGGCAAATGACCGTTGGTTAGTTATGTTATGCCGCCATATCTGACGAGGGATATATTTCCGCTCTGTTTCTTCCCAGAGTCTGGATGGATCTCGGAGGATATGAACGGCTTTTGGCAAATGACCGTCTAGTGGAATTGTCTTTCTATTTAAAATAATCACCAGTAATTAAACGATAAACAAAAACAAGATTTATTATAACAAATAGATGTCTTACAAGTGACCAGATCTAAATAGGACTACTGCGCGAACACTAAGACGAGATCTGAGAATACTTACATATAATAAATGACAAAGCATATAGTGGCCTTAAAACTAATACAGTACACAATGATACCTGCAGGCGACACCTAACCTTCTCCCCGAAGAAAGGATAAAGAATAAGTTATACTTAACTTAAGGAGAAGAACGGACTTGGAGGACATCGGAGACTGGCGGAGAAGAGTGTTTCACGGGAGGAGACTAGATGATTGTTACCGAGCACAGAGAATCAGCCTAACTGGAGATCGGAAATGACCTACAAGAGCGGGCAGAGGTGATCGGACCCAGACGATCGACGGTGTCCTTTATTCTGGACCCAGTTTTTATAGTTTTATGATCTCCGCCCATAGGGCCAACATTGGTGTATTCTTGGCCCAATCCGAAATACTTCTCCATATGTGACGTCAGAGATGAGTCTTCTTTAATGTATGGTATCCGAATCCCCATCTCTGACGTAGCAGGCGAGAAGTCATGTCAGAGACGAGTCTTCTTTAATGTATGGTATCCGAATCCCCATCTCTGACGTAGCAGGCGAGAAGTCCCGTTTAGGGTCCCTCTGTCTCTTGGCTTCTTTATTTGAATGACTTGCTCTTATGCATCTGCTCTCCAAGTGTATTTCCCTTTGTTTCCAACTCTCCCGCCAGACACTCGTTCTCACGGTGTCTGGCTATAACACATCCGCTCTCAAGGTGTATTTTCCTTTGTCTCCAACTTTCCTGCCAGATGCTCATTGTCTGGCCATACGCATCTGCTCTCAGGATGTATTTTTCCTTTGTTTCCAATTCTCCCGCCAGACACTCGTTCTCACGGTGTCTGGCTATAACAATACTTTATCTGGCGGCGGCACTTGCAGAACCCATCACAGGCTGGCCAACTTCCATGATGGGGTCAACTGGATGATTGAAGGATGGGGTTCAACGGGCCGGGCCCCTGACCTCTCCTGAGAAACTAGAGGAGAGGTCGGGCCCGGCCCGAACCCGGATCCTCCATGGATCTGGGTTCAAATACGGGTCTGCGTGGTAAAGCTGTGGCTTACGCCACCACGCGGCCATCCGGCCGACCTAAATAAAAATTTCAGGAATGGAATTTTTATGCCCAAACTTATGTAGACATATATGAGTTTTTAGCCTATATCACTGCTTATTTTTTACACGTTACTATATTTGACTATCTAGAAATTCTAGATCCTTGGTTCCCAATATGAGGTGCCCCACAATGGAGGCAATTTGATTTTTAAGGGGGCAATTCGAGAATGAGTTATTAACAATGAATTTTTTTCATTTATTTTTTCTAGAAGCCTCATATATAGTATGTAAATATATATTGTGACATGTACATTTTTAAAATTAGAATCAAAATGTATACGGCAGTTTTGAAACTTTATTTGCTGTTTTTTTATATCACTTCATATTATTATTATTATTATTATTATTTTTAACAATTTACCTATTTTATTTTATTAGTGATTTCTTTCTCAGTACTTGAACTGACTTTTCGTTCTTTTATTTTTCTCTGTCATAGATGCCATGTACTTTGGAAGCTTGCTTAGACCAAGTTAATGATTTTTTAGACTTCTAACAATTTACCTATTTTATTTTATTAGTGATTTCTTCCTCAGTACTTGAACTGACTTTTCGTTCTTTTATTTTTCTCTTTCATAGATGCCATGTACTTTGGAAGCTTGCTTAGACCAAGTTAATGATTTTTTAGTTACTTCCTCCATGTGAATATGGGTTCACTTTTTGAATAATAAAAATTATGTCAAGGGGACATCAAGATTTCAGGTAGGGCATGGGCAAAAAAAGGTAGGGAACACTGTTCTAGACCAACAGATACATTTCTTAGAAAAGGTTTAAGACCTATCTATTCTGGCTAAGTAATTTTCTATGAGAGCTCTATATTCGTGATCATTGAGTGAAGATGAGAGCTTTGGGAATGATTGTGGAATAACTATTCACTTATATCCTCTGAAACACTATTGATATATCAGATCACATTACATTGTATTTCCTCTTTATCATAGATGTTATTAGACGTAATTGTTACCAGTGGCGGCTCGTTGATGATTTTTGTGGTAGGGCTGAAAAAGGCCCCTGACCTCTGCTGAAAAACTGGAGGAGAGGTCGGACCCGGCCCGAACCCGGATCCTCCATAGATCTGGGTTCAAATCCAGGTCTGCGTGGTAAAGCTGTGGCTTACGCCACCACGCGGCCATCCGGCCGACCTAAATAACGTCAAATTGTTAAATTAAACTGATATATAAAGTTAGGCTTGAGTAAGAATCATATTTTAAATATAGAAATTACTATTTACAAATTTTTTCAAATTTTTAGTGCTATTGGTGTTGCAAATATATAACTCCCTTTCCTCCATATCTTCCACATTTTTGAGGTGTTTTCAAAACTTTCAATACCTGCATACTCCTTTGAATATCAGTAACACTGATTTACCCCTTTTCAGATAAATGCAGATTGGAAAAAGCTATAATAATATTTTATTCAAATAAGAATAATTATAAAAATATTTATTTTTTTAATATTTGCATTATAATATTGTATTATATTTTTTTATAATTTATATTATGCAAAACCTTGTGAACTGAGACCAAAATATAGAAATAAAAAGAGAAGTAATCAAAATTAAATAATGCTGATACTCTGAAAAATCTTTTGCATACTCCTAGGGACAAGTACCACTCTTTGGGAAACACTGTGATAGGGTATTATAGAGAGAAAAGGAATGTCACTTTCAGATATTTTCTCATATTCATTGTAATTTTCAATATATAGATGTTCTTTTAGTTATGAACAGGTATTCATAAGTTTTATTCATTACTTGAAAAACTTGTAACTCAAAATCTACTCTTACACTGATTCCAGAAGTACTAAACATAGTGTATATACTATGCTGTGTAATTAATTGAACCAATTAGAAATTTCTTATTTTAGATATTTGAATAAAAATTTCTAATCATAACAAAATCATTTTGGTGGAAATTCTTTCATCTTGAAATAATATAACAACATATTAATTAACTATATAGTTTTATATTCTATATTAGTTTTATTTAATATAGTTTTATATTATATCTGTTTCTAGATTATTTTACTATCAAATGCTTAAAACTCTTGTACAAAATTTTACAAATTTTAGAAAGTTTTATAAAATTAGAAAATGTAATGGCATATTTGCATGTACAAAAGTTTGTAATTTAAGGATATTTGTATTGCATTTAAAATACTTAAAATTAATTTAATATTAATTACTTAATATTGAAATACAATTTACAAAAATTATTAAATATCTAACTACAATTTATGAAAACAACAATATAAATATATTTAAATATTGTTAAAATATACTTGTTTTTAGTTTTCAGCCTGCCATGACAGAAAATTTTCATTTGACAATTTCACCATTGATTCTTGGTATGGCAACTTGCCATTCATTAACATTGTTAAATGGTAATTTGCTAGGTTATACACTGGATGTCAAAATGTTTGAATCAATTGGATGGGTAAGAAATTTTAATTAAATTTTATATATTCCTATAATAGATTGTGTGTGTGTGTGTGTGTGTGTGTGTGTGTGTGCTATAAATATTGCAAAACCAAATATAATCAAAATTGAACCAACTTTTAGAAATTTTAATAGTTACAATGAAAATTTAAAATTAATTGCTTAAAGATGATTAGATGTTTTTGTTTTTAGGAAAGATTTAAAATGATTTTTATATCACTTGTTTAATAATTTGTGGCAAGGCCAAAAACTTATTTTTTATTGAATAATGTATTGAGTGATATACTATTTTAAAGATTTGTTCATGTTTATTTCAAAAACATTATGGTTAAACATTACAGTTGAATCTCTGTAGTCCAACACTTTGCCAATCCGATTCTTCCAGTAGTCTAACACACTGTGACACCACACTGCCCATATAAAATTTTCATATATCACAACTTGTTGATGTATGAGAAATAGAGAGGATTGATGTGAGCAAATTGTCAGTTGCTATTCGTTCATTGTGCAGGCGTTATAGTCGGACTAATTTTTAAGCTCAGGCATTGTATACTGTAAAACAATATTTTTTGCAATATCAATGTTTGTTATTTATCTTTAAATAATGCCACAAATCGGAAAAAGTGAAAAAATTGGGATAAAATTGAAGGGTTTGTGAAAGATTTGAACAGCAAGAGCAGTGACAGGAAAGTCTGAGGGGTTTGTGAAAGATTTGAACAGTAAGAGCAGTGACAGGAAAGTCTTAATAAGGTATTCGTTTGTGTTCTATTTCTTTTATTTAACATCCAATAATCTGACAAATCTGTAAAATCCAACAAGCCCCAGTCCCATATATGTTGGATTAGAGAGACTGTACTGTATTTATCCAATTTAAAAAAATTTTCCAAAGTTTTGAATTTTATGGATAATTTTTATATCTTTTTGTGATTGTTGATTATTAAGCATCAGAACTATTCCTGAGCCACTTTGCAAATTGTGTCAATTCCTCACTCCTGTGATAGGTTTGAATAAAGAGATGAAGAATAGGAATTGTAGACCAAGTTTTTATAGTTTATTTAGGTTATTAAATTAGTTTTGAAAATTTTTTGTTGCAGAATCTGCATGAATGTCATGATAGTGGGCCATTTATGAATCTATAATGGATTTTCAAAGTTGTGATTGAATTATCCATAATGGTGAAAGTGTTGGATTGTACAGGATAAGTGGACTATGCTTTGACTCCCTGAAATTATCTCAAATATAGGATTCAGAATCAGTTTTAGATCTTCCAAGTGCTATGCATTCATCAGGCAAATCCAAAACTACAATTGTTTTTCAAAATTTTCAAAGGAATTTTAATTTTTTCCAAATAATAATATCACATTACTAAACATATTTTAATGTTGATTTTAAAAATACTTTATTTTTTAAATTTGATTATTTCCTTTAAAGTTTTATATTTTAAAATATATAAAGTAAATTTCATATTTGTCAATATAAGTTAAAAGGATTATGTCAAAAAATATCCAAATAATGCTGGGCAATTTTACCAGTTTTTAATAATTTTTTTATTGCAACTTGTGATTTTAAAAAATGATTAAATGAAATAATTATATTTCAGTTTTAATAATTATGAGAGATGTTCATGTGAAAATAAAAGTTTGATGTATAGGGAAGAAAATAGAAAAAAGATAATGACATAACATTTATTTTTCCATATTATCCTTCTGAATGCCATTGGTGAACAAGTGCATCAATCTCAGAATTATGAAATGATTTGTCCTTATATCTGAACTAGTTCAAAATGCATTTTGCAAATTTGTCCTGAGATTGAAATTATTTGCTTCCTAGATGGCCTTTGAATTTTCCAAACAGGTGATAATCAGAGTTTGCTTTAAGAGAATATAGAATAAGTTCCTAGCTCAGTGATTGAATTTTTGGCAATTACTTTTTTGGAATATATATTGTGTGTTATCTTGATGGAACAATTTACTACAGATAACAAATTTTGCTATTTCTGTCAGATTATATAGATTATAAATTTTGCTATTTCTGTCAGTTTACTACAGATAATAAATTTTGCTGTTTCTGTCAGATTATATAAATTTTGTTATTTCTGTCAGATTATTTGCTGTTTGTCAGATTATATTATCTGTCAGATTAATATAATATAGTTTTAAATCTTCCAAGTGCTATGAACTTGGAAGATCTAAAACTATATTATATAATTAATAGGGATTACTACTGTCATACAGAATATGACAGTAGTAATCCTATTAATTATGGCTCCTTTCAGTAAGAAATTAACATAAATAACACATCCATGATTCCTAATCAGCAATAACTTACAGATAGTATTAATTTAAATTTTGTTGTTGAAGGTGAAATTTGCAGGCTTTCTTCTACATGACTCAAATGATGATGGACTCACATTTATTATTATTATTTTTTTGATATTACAGTACATTCCTTAAACCTATATTCTTTCTTTTTGAAATAGTTCAATGATTCGTAAAAAATATAGACTCTGGCTTACATTTGGTTATCTCTCAATTATATTGAAACCCATGTTGCTAACACTATTGAACTTGAGATGTTCATAAATAATTTTATCAATACTTCTATATTTATTAATGTTTCCTGGACAGATTGTTTCACAGAAATTAATTTATCAATTTATCAGGTTAAGTCTTTACAATATTGAACCATCTCTTCACTAATTAAGGAAGAGGAGGTTCAAAACATCTCTGAAATGACATCATATGAATTCTCATCCATTTTAAATTATCTGCACCACTTAAATTTTATACATAAATTTTAATTAAATTCCATAAGAGTGCTTTCAGCTTCAATTAAGCCATGGCTTAATTGAAGCTGAAAGCATTCTTATAGAAGTGAAATAAACTGTAGTTAATTATTTTTCCTGCTGTAGTGCTTGAATTTAATTTTATTTATGTATGGAGTAATTTAAGTATAGAGAGGCTTGTTTTTGAGATAATACTTAACTTTTTTAAGATTTCATTGCCAAACTATGCTTATAATCTCCACAAAATTTCTGTAAATTTACTGTTTTTACTCAAAAGAAAATAAATTATAAGCCTCTGTTGCAAATTAAATTATAACTTTCTACCATTTCAAATAATTATGTGCTAGTCATAATTACAACCATGCCATCTATTTATACTGGTGTTGCAGAAACACAATGTGCTTTAAAGCTGAATTGCTAAGTGGAAGTGTGTAACAAATGAAAATTTCAGTTTTCACATGAATGTTCATTATATTATAATTTTATGATTATTGCTAATTAGATCTTTAATTAATATAAAACTCTTAATATTTTAGGAATTGGAAGAACCAGAATTGGGAATTTTAACAAAATTTGAAAAATCTCCACCTCGTATTGTATATCCAAAAGTTTGCAATGATAGTGAGGTAACTCATTATTCATTAGGATTATCTTAAATAATTAAAGTATCAGTTAAAAATTTTTTCTGCATTCTGTCAATTCTTGGAACATCTAAGCTCCTGATCAGTAGCAGTCATTGATATATATGTATATTTATTTATTTGACATCCTAATATACAATGTCCTGTACAGACTCCTGTTAATTCTGGGAAAAGTATTCATTTCAAATTTTTAATTACTGTTTGAAAAAATATACAATAAATGAATAATTCAATAAGGCAGATTATGTTAGATAATTCTTCACTGTTTAATCAGAGTGCTGACTTCATGGGAATAATAGGGGCAATTACTCCAATATAAATTTGAACATGGAGCAAAATTAGCTTTTCATGCCCATGTTTTTTATATTTAACAGTGCAAAAATTATCATAAATGCAAATAATCATTAATATCAAAGTTTTGAACTATAGAATTCCCGTTCTTCGTTCCGTAGTTGTACCATTTAATTTATGTTGTAAAGTGTTTTGTTCTGCAGTTAAAACTGTTATGTAAGAGCTGATGATGGTTTAAATAAACCGAAAACGTTTCTCTAAATATTGAAAGAGGTTGTAGAGTCATAATGGTCTGCTTTATAATGCTGAAGTGAATAATAAACTGCCAATAAGATACTGTTCAAAGCAGTGAATACTGGACTTGTGTCAGATAGCTGAGCCAGCTACATTGTATATTCCAAAAACGTTGTATTCTTACTTTAATTCAGCACTATTTGCAGTTGAGTACCCACTCTCATAGAATTGTGAGCAAATGTTTTTGATATTTACATACCCTCTTCAGGCTCTGGAACACTATTACAATCCTGGAACATTAACAGCCAACATTCGAAAATCCAATGTTCTAAAGTTCGAACTTAAACACTTCTTTTATTTAAAGTTGTTTTCATGGTTACACTGTTGTCTACTTCCTTTAGCATTTTTTTAAAAATACGTAATTATATCTCCTGTACTAACATGTTGCCAATGTATACATTAGTAATAGTACCACTATAGATTTTTTCATATCTTGTACTGCATATTGCCATGCCACCGGTAGTTCAGTACGTTTTACGTTGTATTCTAATTGTTTTTCAAAAAGCTGATGATGACTTTTTAAAGTCAAAAGTACTTCTTTAATAAAATTATTTTTTTCCACTTTGAATTAGAGCTTATTTCTAGATATACAATTTTAATATTTATATTCTTAAACAAATTTTGAGTTATCATCAATATTTTCATTGATTAAAAATAAACAAACATAGTAATACAATTAGTGTGTTTATTAAGTAATAAACACTAATGTAATTAGATTCTCTTATATAAAAATTATATACACTTAGATATAAAATAAAATTTTCTATATAGAAGCATATAATGGAAAGATAAGATATTTTTGTTTAAAATAAAGGTTTGGGACATTATTCCATTATATTAAGCATTCATAATTGCTCACATAGTAGAATACCAATTGCAGAATAATGTGTTATTAATAACATCGTTTTTTTCATCCTGATAGCAGGGTTGCAGAGTCGGATGGCAAATGATCCTATTCTGACTCCGACTCCAACTCCCTAAAATTTGTAAAGTCTGACTCGACTCCAGGCAGTTTAAAAATCCGATTCTGACTCCAACTCTACCCAAAAATCTCCAATTCTGCAACCCAGGGTTGCAGAATCTGATGGCAAATGATCCAACTCGGACTCCACCTTTTAAAAAAAATCCAACTCTGACTCTGCAACCCTGCCTGATAGAGCAAGATAAAAAAAGAAAAATTGTAAATTAATTATTACTTAAATATTTAAAAATAATTTGTTAGCTTAGGTTGATAATTAAAATTATCAAATTATAATATGTTGTATAACTTACTGAAATGGAAATTTATCAGATATCTTTATTTAGCCAAGTTGGTACAATATTAGGATATTATCTGGTTTAAGTCTGAGTTGATACAAATGATTATTTAAAAAAATTTAATGCCATCCTGTTTCATCAAAAAATTCACACTTATCAAAGCACTTAATACGACAAGCAATTTATTAACAAAAATATTTTTGAGTTTAGTAAATCAACATTAACTATCTAGTGCAGAACTGTATTAAGTACTGTCCATACTAGATAAATGATATTGACCCACTAAGAGGGTCAAAAACATTTCTGTTAATAAATTATTTTTAAGAGCTTTGATAAATGTGAATATTTATTTCAGTAAATAATTGAACTTTTAATTTAAGCATAAATTAACAGATACAGCTACTTTGACTCAAATTAATTTAATTATTAATTACAGTTTAATCCAAACTATTACTGTTGAATGATTTGACTAGAGTTCGGTTAATTTGTATAAAATAAAGCATTAGGTGCAATCAGTCCTCTACTTACACAATTTTGACTTATGCATTTTCAAAATTATGTTGGTTTTAAAACTAGTAACACCATTCATTGCCTTATTAATAAACTAATTTATTTTTTTCTTCAGACTGTAAAGATGGTGGAGAAATGTAAAATGACAGCTCAAAAAAGAAAAGCAATTACTTTGGATAGTAAATTACACTGCTCATTTATAAGTAGAAATGTTTCAATTGTCATTCATCATTAAAAAATATTCCATATTTATGCATTATTTGACTTATATAGATTTTCGACTTATGCTAAAATTTCTGGAATCAATTTATTGCATAAGTAGAGGACTGACTTATATCAATATACTGTATTAAAAATGATAATTTCTTCATGAATAATTTTTGAAAATTAAATTTTCAAAATTATTTACAAAGAAATAATTTAAATCTACATCACATACATCAAAAACATTGACTGTGAAAGTGTAGTCTATATAAAAAAAAAAAAACAAATTTT
>AYEL01062882.1:0-23285 GCA_000484575.1 Olivierus martensii
TTTTTAAAAAATATTTATTATATATAAAGTATAATGATCACATTATACATTTTTCAAAATATTCACCTACACATTGTTTTTAGTGACTGTTACTGAAAACCATAATAAATCACTTTTCTTAGAGTATTTATCACTTTCATTGTAAAATTCACATCATCATCAGTTGAAAAGGTTTCTCTTTCAAAAAACTTTTCAATTTTAGAAAAAAGGAAAATCAAAAGTAGAAGGTTTTAGAGTTAGCTGTTACAAAACAATCACTGAATGCTTTGCCAAATATTCAATAACAAAGCTGATTTGATGGGCAGGCATATTATCATGGAATAATTTCCATTATTTTGATTGAAACAAGTTATTTGTTTTTTCTTAATTGCATGTTTGATGTGGAAAAGAATCTCTAGATATATAGTTTTACTTACCATCCTTTCTTCTAATATAAATTTATAATGAATTATACTTTGGTAATCAAAAGGAACTCAAGCATTATTTTACATTTTACTTTATCAATTCTGCTTTTTCTTCCTTAACAATTTTGATGTTTGCCATTTCATTGAATAATATTTTGTCTGTTGATTGTAAAGTTAACACCATGTCTGATTATTTATTGTTATTTGCTTTAAGAAATCAGGATTTTTTACTAAAATTTTAAAAGCAACAGTGAGAATGTATTTCAAAGTCAAAAATAATAAAAATCAACTATTACACATGATCAATATTCAGTGATGTTAGCCAGAAATATATCTCTTATATTTAATTTCAATAGTTTATTTATTAAATCAAATAGCTTGGCTATAACTTCTTCCTATTGAAGTCTAGAACAGTGTTTCTCAACCATTGGATCACATTAAATTTTTAATGGGTCACAAAGGAACTGGGAAAATACCAAATTAAAAATATAAAAAATAAATAAATAGACAAAATGTCTTTTATGTTAATTTTGAAAATTAATTATGAGAGTCTGAATAATATTAATTTCTTTTATGTTAATATCTTAAATTAATTTTGACATTGTGAATGTTGGTATATAGTTCTTTTACATCTAGTATTTTTCTAGTAAAGTAGTAAAACAAATAGAAGATGTAAAAGAACTATATACTGCAGAGGAAATACAGATATATGAAGGAGCTAACGAGAGCGTTGTTATAAATGATAGACAGAGTATAATTATGGATTCATATAACATGATGAAAATGTAACAGCACTCATATAACCAGGACTGGGATGTCGACAGGAAAATATGCCAACACCTACACCTACATTTTTTATTTTGCCAAACCAACACCAACACTGACTCCTCTGACAGTAAACACACGCACAAATGCTGCTGATTTTTTAGAACACATTTTTTATTCAATTATTCAATATTCTGAAAAAGAAAATAATTATTTAATATATTTTAAAATTTAAAACCAATAAATTATGAGCAATGAGAAAGTTATTGCTGATACCGACACTGACTCCCCAACCCTGCATATAACATAGTAAAATAGACTCAAATGATGCAGTAGATAAATTTGAAATTTTCACAGTCTAATTGCAATTTCAATAATTTGGTATCCTGATGAATCCCAACTAGAGTTGCTGGCTTGAATTAAGCTTGATTCAAAAAATCTCAAGTTTTCTCACAAATAAACAGAAGACTGTAATTTGAGCTTTGGTGTTTTAAAAGTCTTTTTAAATTTGTCCCTTAAGAGATTTTTTGAATTGATAATTATTATTTATTGAGCAACAGAAAATTATTCTGTGAAAAGCATGCATCAAAAATAGAGATTAATAAAAATAAACAATAAAAATTTCATAAATTGAGTATTGTAGTTATTTTTATAATTTTAGCAGCAGACATAGGATGACCAGATTGTAACAAACTCTATGACTTCATGATGTCCAAATCAGTTTTCCAATATGGCATTTGCAATTAAGCTTCTATAGAAAACAAGAGAAAGAAAATAGTCCAAGAAAGACTCTGCTTAAGACACAATTGAATGCCCTTATTTTTCCAACTAATAGATGAAGACTAATCAATTTATGATCTTTGCAATTGTAAAACTTACTTTGAATACATTTTAATAGGAAGCCCTCTCTTATTTTACTGCCAAACATTTAAAAACCATAATCAGTTAAAACTTTATTTGGAAAGAATTTTAATAATTGTGTCTTTCTTATTAGATGATAATATTTTAAGCATAGTTTTTTTACATGAATTATGGGCTTTTACACTATTTTTACAAATTAACTTTTTATATTTATGCTTTTAATGCTGTTACTTGTTATTTTGTTTATCAGTTACCCTTTATTTTTATGAATATTATTGGCATTATATACTAGACTTCTTTGCTTTCTACAAGTGTCTATTATATACTATTTTTATTTTTTTATAAGTATTGTGTTTGACACAGATGATCCATATATCACTAAACAAAAATAAAGCATAAACTATTCATTACAGCCATAATTAAGTTGATTAGTAGATTTATGATTAGTAACAAGTGATTAGTTGAATTTCATACATAATGAATTAATAAATTATATTTATCAAAAAAGACCAGGCACTCAATCTTTTTCATTCTTTTCTTTAGTATGAGTTTGTCATCTCAAGGTTTTGAAAATATCTGAATTTCAGCAACTCTAGTTTCAAGTTTAATTGTCAGTATTCTAATTGTAATAAATGCAATTAACATTCATATTTTTTTGATTTTTTGTTATTTGATTCATATATAACCTCTATAGCTCATATAACAGATTCTTACAAAACAGAATATATATCCTGCATTATACAGAGGCCAATTGTGTTTGGATATTGATAACTCTTGCTCTAATGATAAAAAATAAAAGTCAATACTGATGTTTGAAACCATTTTTAACATTTAATAATAATTAAGAAAGTATTGAATTTTAAATATTATTATTTAATCAAATTGATAATTTGATTTTGGATTTAATTAGAATATACAGGTAATTGATATATTTTTCTTTAAAATGTTCACTTCATTTTTAGTGATGGAATGATTATAACAATTAATTAATAACTGGAAAGTATTCAGATTAAAATTGATCTGAAATAATACACTTTTACAAAATTTAATTACTTATTAATTGCTTTAATGGATTAATTTATATAATTTATTAATTTTTTAAGAAGTATTAAAAAATGATTAAAATTCATTATTTAAAATTATTTTAATTGAAATTATTCACATATGTTTTTATTAGTTTATTAGAATGTCATTTAATTTTTCTTTTTAGAGTTCACCCTATATTGCAGTTGTGAGGCAATTTCCTTTTGAATCTTTACTTCAGAGAATGTCAGTTATTACTCGAGAAGTTAAAAGTGATCATTTTGATGTATATATTAAAGGAGCTCCTGAAATGATTTCTTCTTTATGCATTCAAGATACTGGTAGATGAAATTATAATTATATTATCATCACTTTTTCAGTTAAATTTAAAAATTTAATAATAATATTACTATAATGATTATATTAACTTTATATTATATTATGCTAATAATCATAAAGGTAATCAGTAGTACTAAAAGCATGTATAATATATATTTAATTCCATAAATAGATACAATTATTTGAATTTAATATGTTTATGGATCATCTATTAAAATATAGATAACTCTTCTATGATAAATCCCATAAAATTATTTGTATGTAAATTCTATCATATTAAAAAATAATTCAGTATTACAGTTAGTTTTCATATTACTTCAAATGCTAATGATGATTTTAAATTTTATAGTTTTAGATTTATTCATAACAATATTTACATTATGGTATTCTTTGAAAAATTAAAAATTCATTCTCATTTATAGAAGTATTAACAAATAATTAAGATTGAATAAATAGATAGATGTAATATAAAGAAAAATTTATATATTTTTATTATTATTTATCATAAAATTCTACAAATATCAATATAAATTTGAAAGAATAAAATATAAACTGCAATGAAATAAACTTTTTTATCAATATATTATTTTTATATTGCAATAAAATTTTATAATCTAAAAATTAAACATGTAATTAAAGATAAAGAATAAGATCTATTGTTGATAAAAATCTTGAAAATGAAAATATATTATCAAATAATTCCATAAATTTATTTAAAAAACTTTAAATATTCTCTTAATAAAATAAAAATGGCATAACATATTTAGAAGGAAAAAGCTTACTCCCTTCTGCAGTTCAAATTCATATTTTCTTCAATATTGAAAATGAATATTAATCATCTGCTCTTTTAATCATCTATAATTTGTATAAGTACTGAAGAATTAATACTACAAAAACACTACATAATTATTTAATTAATTTATAAGCAAATCATGGAATTCTTCTTTTTGTTTGTTATGTATAATGTGATGATTCTAAATTCTATAGTCTGAAGTAAATTTAGTTGGCTTTACCACACAGCCATCTGGACAACTAAATTTAGTTGGCAGATGGCTGTGTGGTAAAGCTGTGGCTTATCACCCTGGAGGATCTGGGTTCAAATCTGAGTTCCAAATCTCCAGTTTTTCAGGAAAGTCTGCATTGGCCCATTGGACTCCATCCTTCAAAATTCTAGTTCAGTGGTCGCCAACTGGTGGTCCTCAAAAAAATTTTGGTGGTTTGCATAAAATTTCAAGCAAGATAGGTTAATGGTGAAGTCAATTTTTGGGTGCTTCGAAATGTTTATGAACAAGTTTAAAATTTCTTTACATTTTTCTTTATCCAAGTCTAATGTAATATTTGCGTTCAAAATTTCTATTATTATTAATAGTAATGAATTATTTTATGATTACTGATATTATACTCATTTCATTATATTATATTCATTATAAGATTTATTTTGTATTTGTAATAATTAAACTATAATTTTGTTATATTTACTCGTAATAAATGTATTTCAAATTAATAAAATGGAGGTTTTCCATCATTGTCTTATGAATTTGTTCATCTTTTTAAAAAGAATTCACGTTAGTGGTCTGCTGAATTTAAAATCATAAATTTAGTTGTCCATGAGGTCCGAAAGGTTGGCAACTGCTACTCTAGTTGACCACATCATGGGTGTTGGCCAACTTGTGATGGACTCTACAAGTGGCCACCATTAGATAAAGTATATCACTTGTGCAATATGGCAGTTAAATTACACTAACCTGACATAAAATAAATTTATACATATTTATTATGTTTTGTCATGTTATGATGCTATATATTACATTGAAGGGCAAAAATTAACTTACAAAAATAAAAAATAAGATATCTAAAAAACATTGAAATGAAATTAATTGAAACTCTATGAGCTAATCATTATTTTATTCAAACATATATAAATAAACTAAAAAACAAAATTTTTTTTTAAATTCAGAAATTAATTTCAAAATGGTTAAAAATGATCAAAATAATATCAGAAAAATCATGACATCTAAGGAATATGATCATATTGGATTGCAAGGTAGGTCACATAATTCCTTTTCATACTGGCCACAAGTTCTGAAAGTATTTAATGATCAGTCATGTAAAAGGATAATCTTAAGCTCAACAAGACTTCTGAAAGAAAGAATGAGAGCAATAATCCATCTTCCAAGAGTATCCCATGTACGCTCAATCCAACATAAGTTAAGAAATTTAACTGGCCAATCCATTTGATCATTTCCAAGTTCATAGACATTGGTCATCCACAAGATGATATCTGTGTGGATGGATATTATCAATATAAATCTTGAACTTACTGTATCAGTAAATGAAAGAACATATGACTCAAGATCTCATCTCTATAACATTGTCCATTCAAACTGCCACCCTCAAGATGTGGAGATCTATGTAACTATTAATAGTGATCCCTATCCAATCAATAGACTTCAACCTCTAAAATGATTGATTTCTCTAATGTTTGGTTGCTAGTATCATGCACTATGCTCTCTCTCAACAAAACTCTTTTTGAAATCAGATTTCAAACTGAATCTGGATTCATTTGTGAACAGAATTTTGCTCCAGATATTAGTGTCAAAAGTGATGTGTTTGTGATGACAATTCAAATGCATCCTTTTCTGAACTGAGGACAAGGAAATAGAGACTACTGCTTTCTTAGCAAAAAGACCTAATTTCATTGTCTTCTGTTCAGTTCATCTTGAAATTCTCCTTCCAATGATTTCAGCAAGTTTGGAAACAAGCTGAGAATAACCTGTGACTTATTAAATCATGTTAACAATCATTCTATACAAAATGGAATTAGAGTAGCTGCAAATTGAGAATTAGATGTATACAGTAAACTCTTGCAGAACATGGGGATTACGTCATTAATGCATTGCACGCATGGCAAAATCGCATTCTGCAAAGTTAACTTATTACGGAAAAAATGTGTTAGGTATAGTTCAAATTAAGAAAAATATGTATAATTTAAACAAACCTAAATATTGTTGTAATTAAAAGGAGAAAATGAAAGGATTTTTATTACTGCTTAATAAGTAGGTACATGATACAATTATTTTTTTAAAAAGCTGATGATTTTTGCTTGGATAAGAAGCACAGGATTTTTCAATGCCTCTCATAATGTTCTTATGCTTGATTCATTTATAGCTTGGTCTCTTGCAAGTGATGAAACACATGTACTATTTTTCAGCTTATCTAAAATTTCAATTTTCTGAGATAATGTCAAAACTTTGCATCTTTTTGCTGTTTTATCATCTTTATTCTTCCTCTTAGATGTCATATTGAATTTTTGAAATTAAAAGAAATACAAATGCAAAAGAAGAAGAGAATAAACATTGATAAATACATGATTACAGCTCTGCTAACATGAGTGAAATGATCGCAACTAAATCTGGGTCACTCAGCTAGTGAGCAGAGTTGCCAGATTTGTCCAATGATAGAATTTCATTCATACATGGTACATTGATGAGTGCATGGGTATCTACAATGATACCCATATGCTCGTCAACGTACTGTGTATGAATGAAATTCTATTGTTGGACAAATTAAATGGAAACAATTAACCCGGCGCAGATTAGATGAAAAAAGATACATCACATTGTAGTTGGTTTCGTAGAGACGCCAGTTAATCAATCGCGTAATTAAAAACATTTTTTTTTTCATTTCTCCAAAAATATTGTTTTATTCCATTCCTATATCTGTTTTCTATCAAATAAAACAATTCCGATACAATTATCTTTATTTGTTGATTTTTTTATTGAATTTATGTATTCGATCCATTTTTATTACGTAAACAAAGTATCATATTTCAAAATCATCATAAATATTTTGCTGTCTGTCAATCTGTACAATGTTATTGTTTTTCTGACAGTAGACGGTGTGGTCTAGATAATGAGGTGTAAAATGTCATTTCCGGGTAGGGTGGTAGAGTGGGCGTGTCGCTAAAAGAAGTTCAAAGTTTTATTACCCTTTTGTGTAAACAAACAAAAAGCTAACTTTAAATCTCTTTATCTCAAAACTTTTTAACTATATAGAAGAATTTTTAAATGATTTGAAGAAATTAATATGTTTTTGTGAAAACAAGCGTAAAATTGTGGTCCAAAATTCATAAATTAATAATTTATTAATTTTTTTATAAGTTAATGTATAATATGCAAATTTAGCAGATGTCTTATTTAAAATTATTTTGGGTTTTCATAACATAAAATAAACTCAATCTTTGATGTTTTTCTATTAGAAAAGACTATTTCCAAAGTGAAATGTCACATTTTATAGTGTTTCTATCAGTGTAGGAACCAGGCGCTTACGTCATTTTTGGTAATTATATATACGTCTATCTTAGAGATTATTTGTTGAATTATTGAGACAATTCTTCTTCTTTCTTTCTTTTTTTTATTTATTCATGCTAATCTTATTTAAAATTTAGCATATTAGTGATATATATGTGAAATTCTTAAAGAAATTTGTCCGCGAAACCTAAAAGACACTGTATCCACGCGTCGCCGGTGCGTGACGGCGCTGTAGGAATAACTTGTTCAAAATAGATTTCAGTGAAAATAACTTTTAATAAGAATTTATCTTCATATTTTTAAATTTATATCAATTTGCTATTAATTTTCTATTTATTGAGCTATTTTGATCACTTTTCTTTATTTAAACTTTATTTTACAAATTTCTTATATAAATAACCCTTTACCTTTTTTCATTATAATAATGTTGATCATCAAAATTGATTCTATTCTGTTTATAGAACTTTTCTCCATTATATATATTTATTTCACACTATCAATATTGTGCATCACAAATAGAATTTCTGGAAAACTTCTATAAATTGAAAGATCAGGTTGAGAATTTTAGTTTTTTACAAGATTTTATTGAATATTTGATATAAAATGACTTGTTCTTTCTTCTGTGAGACACCTGCATGTAACATAACTCTTTGTCTGATTATATATTTTCTATTGCATACAGTATACTTGAAGTATGTTAGCCGATTAAATGGGCTGGCATGCTTGAGGCTGTATTACCGTCACTGATTTCCCGGGTAATTTCTGTCCAGCCTACTTTATTCCGAGAATTGTGTCATTGGTTATATTGATTTCGGAAACGATCTGATCTAATTAGTGAAATTCAGGGAGTAGGCTATTATAGTTATATTCGTATGAGTGTCTTTTCTAATTTTATAAAAGTTTGAAAATTTTAAAAATTAGACGTAAAAATTATTCAAATGAAGAAAGAACAAGTCATTTTATATCAAATATTCAATCAAATCTTGTGAAAACGAAAATTCTCAATCTGAGCTTTCAATTTATAGAAGTTTTCCAGAATATTAATAGTGTGAAATAAATATATATAACGGAGAAAAGTTTTATAAACAGAATACAATCAATTTTGATGATCAACATTATTATAATGAAAAAAAAATTAAGTATTTACATAAGAAATTTAGATAAATAAAGTTTAAATAAAGAAAAGTGATCAAAATAGCTCAATAAATCGTAAATTGACAGTAAATTGATATAAATACAAAATATTTTATAAAAACAAATAAAACAAGAAACTGCAACACTAAAGACGACGCTGTCAGAAAACAGTAGCAGCGCGATTACCGCCGCTACGGTCTGCGGCCACGCCCACAGCTATAAATAGTAACAGCGATGTCGTCACATTTGAATGCGCGCTAAATTTAAAAAGATAATTGGTTTCTGTAGGACTCCACTGATTTTTTACGGAGAAACTAAAAAGTCAATGGAAAATTGAATTAATGCAAAATAAAGGAATGAAAAAGTTAGAAAGGTACAGAATTTTTGAGAATTTTTGCATGATTTTGAAAATTTTTACAGAACGGAATAGATGGCTCAGAGTCCCATAGACGCCACTTACACAGCGCCGCATTAAGATAACATGTATGTGTAAAATCGTGTTCTGCAAATCCACACTCAGCAAGGGTTACTGTATAATATAAATGTATATAGTAGGCATATGTACACAATAATAACTGCTAAGTCTGTGTGATCTGACAATAATAATTGATAGTCAGATACAATATAGAAAGTTGGCAAAAATTATAAGACTGAGTTACAGTATAATATAGTAAATCTTCAGTACATATAGAGTAAAACAGTTGTTTATTATTGTAACAATTATATATATATATATTGTGGTTTTAGTAAAAGACACAGGGAAATCCACTGCGTCCAGTCACTTCTAAAACTAACTTCCTTCTCCCTTCCCCGGAGTTCCCGTCTAACTCTCTCTCACTTTCCCCTCTCAAAGTCAAAACTTCTCATGTATAACTGCCATCTTGCCAGACGATCCCGTAGTTCCCCACAAGTTAACAATTGAGTTAGTGCCCGGTGATCTGTTATAATAGTGAATTTTTTTCCTTCTAAATAGGTACGAAAATGTTTGATGGCCTTTACAACCGCGAGACATTCCTTTTCTGTAACTGAGTAGTTGCATTCAGATCTAGAAAAGGTGTATGACTGATAGCTAATGACTTTTAACTGTTGAGGTTTTGGTTTAGATGTGTCTCTTTGATATAGAATTGAACCAGAGCTATAGTATGAAGCATCCGTTTCCAGTTCATATGGAAGTAAATCATTGGGTACAAAGAGGATAGGTGCGGATGTAATATGCTCCACTAATTTTTCAAAACTTTGTTGACAGTCTTGAACTCGTGGCTTCATCGACGATGATCAAATAGGACTGAGTAGTTCGATTAGTATCAGATCTTTTTTTGAGTTCTGCAAAGTCTAGGTGTATATTTTCAAAAGGAGTTTCAGCCTGAATAGGGAGATTCATGAAATGCGGTTTACCTCGATATTTAAATTTTCCAATTTGACATTCATGACAACTCTTGATATAGTTTGATACATCTCTTTTCATAGACTTCCACTGAAACCTTTGGCGTATTTTGTAAAAGGTTTGCCAGAAACCCCCATGCCCTCCTGAAAGTGGGTCATCATGATAAAAAAAACATTATGGCACACTTGACCTCCACATCCAAAGGATTCACTAAGTATCTGCCATCAGGAGCAATCTTAAGCATGGAAATTATATCTCTCAACCAAAAACAACAGTGGACCGACTCTGGGCAATCTATACACAGTCGGGATAAAGCATCGGCATCACCCATATTAGCACCTCTATGATATGTAATCTCAAAGTCAAAACTTCTCATGTATAACTGCCATCTTGCCAGACGATCCCGAAGTTCCCCACAAGTTAACAATTGAGTTAGTGCCCGGTGATCTGTTATAATAGTGAATTTTTTTCCTTCTAAATAGGTACGAAAATGTTTGATGGCCTTTACAACCGCGAGACATTCCTTTTCTGTAACTGAGTAGTTGCATTCAGATCTAGAAAAGGTGTATGACTGATAGCTAATGACTTTTAACTGTTGAGGTTTTGGTTTAGATGTGTCTCTTTGATATAGAATTGAACCAGAGCCATAGTATGAAGCATCCGTTGCCAGTTCATATGGAAGTAAATCATTGGGTACAGAGAGGATAGGTGCGGACGTAATACGCTCCACTAATTTTTCAAAACTTTGTTGACAGTCTTGAGACCATATGAAAGGGACATCTTTCTTCTTCAATGACTCTAACGGACGAGCCATTTTTGCATAGTCTTTGATAAAAGCTCTAAAGTGATTTGTAAGACCAAGAAAACACTGTAAAGATTTCAAGTCAGTAGGTTTTTTAATATTGCGCACTTTTTCAATCACTTCTTCAGCTTTTGTAAAAGAAGGACGTATCGTATTCTATCAGTTCTTGAAATTAATTGTAATAGTGTTAACTAAAACTTTATTGGTATTAAAATTAACTTTTGTATAATAATGGATTTCTTTTCTATGTATTTACACCGTTTTGCTGGGTGGAGATTAACATTGAATGCAACCATTTCTTTAGATCTGCCGGAGACATCAGGGCAGGGGACGGGGTCGAACTTGTCAGGACAGAGTCCTGATAAGATGAAGATTCACTAATAACTCCATCTTTTAGCATATCATTTATTTTCGTTCTAAGCCAATTTCTCCTATATGCAGATAGATTATACAGTCGTTTCTGCACTAACTTATGATGATCTTTTAATTTAAAATCAACGCTATATGTATAGGAGTCCTAGACATATTCTGTTTTAAAATTCCTGGAAAAATAGTTTTTACATAATCCAAGGACCAAAAGTTCTCTTGAACAGCAATAAAACGAGAATGCAAATTTATTCCCAGACCATCTGTGGCATATAGTTCATTGACCTCTAGATAGTTAATAATCTTGAGGTTTTTAAGCATTTTCCATCCGAGAATGAGATCGTAAGGTATATTTTTAATCACCATTACTTCAGTTTCATATATTAATTTGTTTTTTGTTACTGTTAAATTTGCATATTTATTTAAATTTATTTCTCCTGCAATACCTTTTATTTTAGTAGTAGGCATCTCTTTCAACTTAAGGTTCAGCTTCTGTGCTGCTTTTAAATTTATTAGATCAACAGATGAACCTGTATCTAGCAAGCCTATGAGTTCTGTATGATTAACTCTAATTTTTACAGTAGGCAAAGAAAATGAGAAGGAGGCAAACAAATAAGTTGACTTATCTTTTATTGAATCAAATTCACTAGCAACAAAAGATTGTTTTTGGCTAATCTTCTTCTTCTCAGCAATCATCCCACCATTCTCCGATAAATAAAGAAGTCTGGAAATGGCCATCTTCAAATCTTCTCTACTCTTCATATTACCAGGATTAAGTAAGTGGCATAGTTGGTTAGGTATTCCTGAGATCATCATCGTAATAAAATGAGGCAAGGGAAGGCCTGGAAAACCATGATCAATTAATTGCTGTTTTTTATAAAAATAATCATTCCAAGTACCACCTCGATATTCCCATCGCATTGCAAGCTTAGCTTCTTTGATCCGGTCGATTTTAAATTCTTTTAGAAAGGAATCTTTCCACTTGGTCCAAGTAAAATCATCATTTAATAGTAACTGGCTATTAAACCATCGAATACCATTCTGGCTTAAGTGTGATCTTAGCGTGATTATCTTTTCACTATCGTTTGCCACATCGTTGATCAGACAAGCTTTTTCAAAATATTTAATCCAGGACTCTGGATCTTGCTTGTCATCAAATGAATCAATTTTCATTTTTTCCTTTGTGACCACGTTTACGTTTGAAGGGCCAGGCGAAGCCAATTCAACCGGCACGGTCAAGAAATGGACATAATTGAATATTTGATCCTCATTTAAATTTAAAGTAATAGTTCTCCTACGTACCATTTCTCTACAAGCCTGCTTGACTTCATTAGAACTGTTAATGTCTTCATGGTGGTCCAGCGATTGGTATTCCGGCCTAATGTCATATGTCTTATCTCCAATTTGGCACTTGATAACTTTCAAATCAGGATCTTTTGTAATCATAAACTTAGTTAGAACTGTCGACTGCGCCATTGTAACAATTATACAGTATATATATATATTGTGGTTTTAGTAAAAGACACAGGGAAATCCACTGTGTCCAGTCACTTCTAAAACTAACTTCCTTCTCCCTTACCCGGAGTTCCTGCCTAACTCTCTCTCACTTTCCCCTTCTTGTTTATTTATGTAGCGTCACCTCGGGTTAGCAGATGAGATGGGAACAGATTCTTGCATATGTTCTTACAATTATATATCTATAATTCTTTTAAAGCTTAGTGGTTATTTGCAAGTAATGGTTATTTTGAGGTCTTGTGACACAGCAGGCCTTCTAGCAATATCCTCTGTAGCTTGAAACTGTTTCTATACCTTTTTTACTACCATTCTATGACATTCAACTTGTTGATTATATCAGCTTGACTTAATCCCATCTCTATCCAGTCAATAACATGCCCATTGTAAAAAATCAGTTACATGAGCATTTTCTAAGATTTGGCCATTTCAGAATTACAAATAAAAATTTCAAAAATGAAAAACAATTAGACCTCTGAGAACAAACTTTTATAGCTATTTAACATTTTCATATGCATTTTGAACATTATTTATATATTCAAGATGTTTTAAATACCTTTTTATGACATTTTTAGATTTTATAATTAAATATTTAAAAAGAAAAAAATAGAAAAACAATTTATAAATTAATTTTTGTCTTCCAGTATAGTTATTTTCCATATTTATCCAAACTTTTTATTAATAATCTTTGTAATAAACTATAAGCATTTGATTTTTTAATGAATTATTATAATATTAAATATGTATATGTTACTGTCAAAACCCGAAATTAGTTAAAACCCGATTTTCCTAGTTAAAACTAGTTGGAACAAAGCCCATTCGTGAATACTAGTATTAACTAGTCAATGCTAGAATTCACTAAAACATTTTAGGGAAAACTGGAATTGATGGAAAAATTGCTTTGTTTGCAATTATTTACAGTTTTTACTGGTTAAAAGCAGTTAGTTAAAAGCATTCGATTTGTTCAGTTTATGAAAAACTGAGTTTTTCATTCTGGAATAAAACAGTCAACCTATCGAGCCATGTTCCAGGTAGACCCAAGATTAGGACTTGCGACTTCAGCATTGCCATCAGATTTTCTGGAAACAATGAAAATGAGAACAAACTCTAAAGATTCATCGAGGAGATAAATGCGCGACAGAACGAAGCTGAGACCCCTGCTGAAGAAGAATGAGGCTGGTCCTAGTAGAGTTTGCATCACATCAGCCAGCAGAGAAACTCACGAAAATTTGTTTAAACAGGCCATAAAAATGAAACATATCTCTGATGCCACCCAGCCCCTTCTTTCTAGATCCAAGCAAATTTTCAAAATTTCATCAGAGTTGTGCTGGAAAAAGATCTGCACAAGATTGAAAACTAAGGATGGAAAGGTGGATAAATTATATTGCAGGTAGATTTTTATCTTTTATGTATTTGTTAATATTCAGAGAATGCCCAAAATATGATTATGAAAAAATATTTTTTGTAGATTGGAGTTTGACGTTTGTCGGGAGAAGTTCCTGATGCCCAAAGAGGTATCAGATACAGATATTTCTTTGAGGATGACAGCTAGGAAAGCGGCAATTGCACCACAAGGGTTCACATGTTGTGTTTGCGAGAAAGGTTACATTTCAAAAAGATGCTTGTGCAAGAAGAAGGGAATTCTTTGCAACTCTAAATGTCTTATCAATTTTCCATGCAGAAACAATTAATGTGCATCATAAATATATTTCTTCTGTAAATTTCAGTTATGTTCATAAATATATTTATTTTGTAGATTTCAGTTACTACATTTTTATTTTTCCCCTTAACGCATGATTGCACGATTAAGAAAATATCAAGCTCATCCTCGTAAAAGAAATTTTAATTAATACTAGTTTTCACTAGTCATATCGAGTTTTAACCAGAGAAATTTTAATGAAAACCAGAAGTTTCTAATAAATGTAGTGAATTCTAGTATTGACTAGTTAATACTAGTATTCATGAACGGGCTTTGTTTCAACTAGGCAAATCGGGTTTTAACTAATTTCATGTTTTGATGAAAACATATATATTAATAATAATCTAATTCAAATTTTACTATATTCAATTTTGAAATTATATTTCTTTGCATATAATACCATTGATTATCCCTAATAATAATACAATAATACTAATTTAGTGTGTCTGTAACAGCAAAATGTATTTAGTCGTATTTTTTATTTTAGCTATTTAATTTGTTCAAAATAATTTTATATTTAAATTTTTTTTTTTTTTTTAGTACCTGAAAATTTTAAAGATGTTTTAGAATGTTACACCAGGCAAGGTTTTAGAGTTTTGGGTGTAGGATCAAAGTCATTAAATTCTTCTTTGTCTTGGGATGAAATTATGAATATTCCAAGGTTATTTATTTATTTGTATTTTATATTATATAATATGGTATTATATAAAATGAAATTTTTAATTAAAAATTTATTTTATGAAATCAATAGATTATTTAGTTTATAAATATCAGTAGTTATAATCAATAATTTAACATTGTATTAGATAAACATATCTGCATATTCCACATTTATCAATTTATATATATGGTATATGTGCACATCATAAATTTAATAAATATTGATTTAAATACAATAAAAATTTATTACCTTACTATATTATGATAATATAATACTTTACTATTATATTTTCACAGTATAATAGAATAACAAAAGTTACAATGCCATCTAGATGTAGCAATCTAGAAGTGAATTTATTTTGCAAGATTCACTTACATTGGAGTTAATTCTTTCATAAAAAAAGATATTTCTTTCTATTTTTGCTTTTTTAAGTTTTTTTTTGTGAATTTTGACTATAGATTAAACATATACTTTTAAATTTTTGGTTTTTTGAATTTCAGTTTGTGATTTAATTTTTGAAAAGTAATAAAAAAGAATATCTTAACACTTTAATGTCCATAGGCATCAATTCTAGCATTTTTTTATGATTCATAAAAAATTCTGCTTATTCTATAATTGAAGATTAAAAAATCTCTTAATTTTTAACAAAAAAATAAAAATAAAGATTAAGTCATATATCTATAATGAAATATAAACAATTATGATATTTTTATATGTAATGTTTAATAAATATATTTTCTCCTTCTAAAAGAGCTGATATAAACTTTATTGAAGTATAGTCAGCAGAAGCCAAGAATTGATATTACATATTATAATTTTAATTACTGAATTTCATTTTAATGATGAGTTTATAATATAAGTATTACATAAAGTTTAAAGAGGTTAGCCTATTGAACAAATGACTACATATTTAAAAAACATCAAAAATCAGCACAAAGAGAGGGAAAATACAGAAATGAATTAATTAAAATTTTATTTTTAAACTTAAAATAAATTTATTGAAGATTTTTTCAACTTAAAATAATTTTATTGAAGAGCACTTCAATAAAATTATTTTAAGTTGAAAAATAAAATTTTAATTAATTTATTTCTGTATTTTCCCTGCACTTTGTGCTGATTATTAATGTTTTTTTAAAAATGGAACAGCATAATTCAATTGAGAGCACATATTTAACTTTATCTAATAGTTACATTAGATAAGTTAAACATAGTTTTTGAAATGTAAGGAATGATGATAGCAAAAGGACAGTTATGAGAATTTCTTATCAGAATGTCCAGAATTGTCCTTTAAATAAAGGAATAAAAATTTGATGACATCACGGTTATTGTTGTTATAAAATCACAAAATTAAAATGACACATAATATATTTGTTTACATTAATTAATATAGAATTAAACCATTTGCAAGTTATTGTAAACTATTTGTTAAATTAAAATAATTTAAAAAATTATTAAAATATTTAATATTTAAAAATTTCTTTTTAATATGAAAGTAATAGAAACTTAAAATAACTTTATTAATATAAAATCAGTTCTTGTGCTTATAGTATAATTTATTGTTTTGTATATTTTGCTTCTAATTATTAGAGAGAATTTGGAATGTGAATTTAATTTCCAGGGATTATTGATTCTTCAGAATCCTCTAAAGCCTCAATCTCTTCCTGCAATTATGACTTTAAGAAATGCAAATATTAGAACAGTTATGGTTACAGGTATGTTTTACAATTGAAATATGATTTAAAAAATTATATATAATAAAAAATATTAGCACGATCAATCAGGAAAATTAATAAATTCTTTTGAATAAGTTTTTAGAGAAGTGAAATTAAGAATAATGGAATAATTTTGCATTTTACTGTCCTTAATTTTTTCAAAATTAATAAAAAATGCTTGGGTTAATTTTTTTCCTGTCTCAGATTGGCATGAGTAGAAAATAATCAATCTATAAATACAAGACAGTTTGAATTAATGATTATTTCAATTTAATAATAAATTTCACATCTTGCACTTTAGCAGGAAATAAATTTATTTAAAAAAACCTTTTATAAAATCAAATTAATAATAATGTTTTAGACAATAGCTTGTCCTCCTCTAGATATAAAATTCTAGCATAAATTTTGAGCATTGAATAAATTCTTTTTTTTTTTCAAAATTTATGCTAAAAATTTTATAACTGAGGAGAATAAGATATTACCTAAAACATTATTATTAACTTGATTTTGCAAAAAGTTTTTTTTAAATAAATTACATCCTGTTAAAGTTCTAGATGTGATATTTATTATTGTGTATTAATAGCAGAGGAAAAGTAGATAATGTACAAACACTTCAATTTATGATCAGAAAGATTTGAACCTAATTATAGATTGCAAATTCTCTGTAATTTTGATAATGAATTAATATACAAAAAGTTTCTGTTGACTTTCCAAATGTTCATTCACTGCTTACTTTAACTTATTTATTCCTAACACAGAACAAGATCCATGGGAATATAAAATGGCGTCGTTCCATGCATTATTGAATAGAATAGACACACACTGCAACAATGAAGAAGATAAATCCATGGAGTTAGATTGATAATACAACAGGCACTTAAACATGGTTATACAAGGAGTAATATCCTGAAACTTTGGGAAAGAGTGCAAAATAAAAAGAAAAATAAGTTAGAACACAAGAACGAATTTAAAGAGACATTCAAAGTAGAAATAGACTCAATTATATTAAAATATAGAAAAAAGATAGAAAAAACCATAGGACCATAGGAAAAAGGATAGTATTTACTAGAAGGAACACAGTATTCAATTGTTTAAGGAACAACAAAGACCGGATAGACAAAAATCAAATCCCGGGTGTATATCAAATAGAATTTAGAGACATGGAATTACAACAACAACAATTATATATTGGATACACTTCCCGCACTGTTTTCAAAAGATTATCAGAATATAAATATGACATTGAAAAAGAGAAGGCCACTACTGCTCTTGCACAAAGAGCTTTAAACAGTAATCTGGATATAAATTGGGATAGTGCAAAGATCTTTAAGAAACAAGAAAATCCATATATAGGAAGGTGGGAAGAATCTCTTGCTATATTAAAAAAAGAGAAAACAACCGATTAAACCTATCAACAAATTAGACCCAGGAGAACTGAGAAGTGCCTGGAAGTTTTGCTTAAACTAGTTTAACTAAAATAAAATAAAATCTGAACTAGTTTATAGGACCTTAAATAAAATTAAAATGTAGGAGTGCTTTAACACTGAAGATTCATTATAAATAAATTTTTGTTTCATCGTATTTAATAACCTTTTAAAATTAAGTTAGAAAACCAGTTTATTATGGCACGTGCTTTAATTATTTTAATAATTATGTTCAATTTTAAATTTAAACAACAACAAATTGGAATAGAATTATTTTTGATGGGTAAAGCTGAAGAGGGAATACAAGAATTCTGAAAGCGCTACTTGGAATTTTATTAAAACAATTTATCTATGAGTATAATAATTCCTGCTAATTGGCTAGTTATAATTAATTAATTAAATAAGTTTCTGTTGTTTTTTAATCTTCATTTTAAACCAGCAATTTTAATTAGGGTCCGTTAACCCTAAGGGATATATGGAAGTAAAGTAAAATAATTTTAGAGGATCTAGTAACACCTAAATTAGGATCATAGTTATAATCATTACTCATATTATTACATCCAGAAATTTTATATATAAAAATAAAAATAAAAATTCTTAAAATTTAATTTTTAACAATGGAATGACTGAAGGAATATACAGAACTAAATCCATTAAATTTGAATTTTGATGTGATAAATTTTTAATATAGACTTAAAGATAATAGTTTCAATAAAAATTATACAAAATAAAAATTCTTAAAATTTAATTTTTAATAATGGAATGACTGAAGGAATATACAGAACTAAATCCATTAAATTTGGATTTTGATGTGATAAATTTTTAATATAGACTTAAAGATAATAGTTTCAATAAAAATTATAAAAAATTCACAGATTTATATTAAGGTTTTCAAAATCCCTCTTTGGGAATGTAAAGCTACAATGAAAATTATTGAATATTTTCAAAAATGATTATGTTAATTTATTTAATATTTATATTTGAAATTTAACTTTTGTCAAATTGCCATTATAGCTTGCTATTAATGAATATAATAAAATAAAATATGTTAAAATAAAAGAACTCATTATTGTACATTCTTTTATATGTTATTTTAAGTTTACTAAGAATTTCATAAATGAATTACATTTCAAAATAATTACAATCGATTCTGCTTAATTGGGATACATTGGGACTAACCCATTTTGGTCCAATTAATTTCATTTGGCTGCCCCAATTAAACAAACTAATAATAAATTCTAAAATAAAATATGAATACGTAGATAAATAAATAATAGGTAAAAAAAATAATAATTAGTATTTTATACATAGATAAAAAATAAGTAGGTATTAAAATAATAATAAAAATTTAATGCTTTATTAAAATAGATATCTAAATAATATTTTTTTAACGATCTTCTCTGACTTCACTTTCAACACTGGGCTGCTGATATTCATGCATCGCCCACTAACTATAGAAAACAATTTGATCTAATGTTTCTTCGACTTCTGGATCCTTTCCATCATGCTTTCTTTTAGATGTTCCTGGGATTTCTTTCTGTAATGTTCAATCTCATGCAGTTGATTTTCTTGTTGTAGGAGGTGCGCTATGGTAAATTTTGGTACACCAGTTATATCAGCAACTCTACCATGGCTTGTATTAAATGGCAGGCTTTTAATTTTATCCAGCAAAGCAATTTTACTTGAAAGTGTAAATCATCTCTTGGCATCTTGGCAAAGATTTAAAAATTTTAAATAAAATCGACACTATAAATGAATAACTAGGCACAGTAATGGTAGACTCTTAAGCAGACACATACTTGCCAGACGCACAGTGACAGATAACTGATTCGCATCATGCTAGGTTGCCAAATAATAGTATACGTAGTGTTGACATCCTTTCGAAAAATCCCTAAAATATATCAAAAATTGCTAAATTCCCTTTCTGCTACTGTCCCAATTAAGTGAAAAGTTGTCCCAGTTAAGCATTTAAATTATGTATTAGTTTAGTAATTTGGTTTCTGTTCTTTGAGATTTGGCTCAATTAAGTGGCTGCCCCAATTAAGTGTAATCGATTGTATAATTTTTTTTAATACATTCAATAATAATTAGTAGTAAGCTGTATCGTCTGATTAAGGTTAACTTTAATTAAAAATGCTACTAGTAATTAAATTAATAAGAATATTTTTAGTGTTTATGAATTTTATTCTTTTGATGCTATTAATTTAGGTATTTTGTTTCTTGCATAAATACAGTGAAACCTGTTAAAGTGACCACCTCTCGAGACCAACTTGACTGGTCACTTTTCACAGGTGGTCACTATACAGAATAGTGATTCTCCCATTCTCCAAAAGAGAAAAAAGCCACTTTTCATCATTAAAAAAAATTGAAAATAAAAGTTCCTACAGTTTAAGTTATTGTATATTGAATGCTAAAAAGAAAAATTACACAAATTAATGAAAATTGCATGTTAAAATAAACTCCCATTTTCATTTTGCACTTCTTCATAGCATTTGAGGTACTAAGCTTTTCACTTATCAATGCTATGGACATGTCTTGCTGACTTGAAACTTCTCAGCAGTTATTCTTTGTGTACTGTGTTCCAAGAAATTAATCTGAGTCAATTTTTGTGGTAACTGAGCTTTTTGGGTTTTGACTGAATAGGAGGCATTTTTTTTTCATTGCATTGAATGAAATGGGAACAGAGTAATCCAACTGCAAATTTATATTAATTAAAATCAACTTGTAATAAAGTGATATTGATGACATATAGCATATATCTTCTGATGAACAGCTTTATAGCAAGCATATACTGTAATAAAATTAATATTAACCTGCATATCTGCATTTAACATAGTCAAACCTAAATTAAAATATTGTATAACAATACATATACAGTGGTATTATAATATTTACTTTTAATATACTGGTTTAACAGTCTATTTTATCATAACAGAAAAATTCTAATGGAATACTAATCCTTAGAATTTTATCTAATGGAAAAATTCTAAGGAAAATACAGTAATTCTTCCATGAAATTAATCTTCTTGGTCACTTTAGCAGATTAAAATTTCTTAAAACTAACTACGTGAGTGGTCAATATACACATTAGACAGATGATCATTATACAGAACAAAAATAGCCTTACATCCTATGGGAAACAAACCAGCGTTTGAAATTTGGTCCCTTTAACCAGGTGTTCACTGTGTCAAGGTGGTCATTTTAACTGTTTTCACTGTATTAAATAAATACAAACATTTTTATGATTTTAATTTTTATAAATAAGTTTTACTATTATAGTAGAACGGATGTTCCTTCTCTCTTCTTCTCTAGAATTAGTAATAAAATAATATACTAAACATATAAACAAGTTTTACTATTATAGTAGAACAGATGTTCCTTCTCTCTTCTTCTCTAGAATTAGTAATAAAATAATATACTAAACATATAAGCAGATTAGAAGTCAAGTCGTTTATTTACTATATCTGAAAATTTTATTTATTTATTCTCTAACTATTTTTCGATAAAAATGATAAAAAAATAATTACATTCAATTATCAGATTGAAGACATTAATATTCTTGTTATTGATAATAAAAATAGTTGAAAAAATCAGAAATATATCAGATTAATAAATGACTTAGCATTTAGTATTTACTTATATTGTTTAAAGGCAAAAATATTTTAATAAAAATGATACCAATGAAATTTCTTTTTTTAGGGGATAATTTATTAACTGCTACAACTGTTTCAAGAGAGTGTGGGATGATTGATGAACTAGATTCTGTAATAATTCTGGAAGGAAAACTGGAAAAAAATGACAATAAGTTGAAAATATATTATTCATATGCAAAATTACCTGGTTTTAGTGAAAAATTAAATGTTGGACAGAATGGAATGATTGAAGTTAGTAAGGAATAGTTTTTATATTTTCTTATAGTCTGTATACTTAGAATTTTTCCTTTGTTTTCAACCAGTGAGAAGTGAGTACTTATCAAATAGTCTTGTCAGTGATAGAAGGGCTGTAGCAAGTTTAATTTTCCTAGTTTGAATTATTTTTGGTTTATGATGGAGAGTAATTCAATTTTGGGACATGAAAAAATTAATTCATTATCAAGGAAGAGAGATTATTCACAATGTTCATGAATATTTTAAAACTGAGACTTCATACAGCATCAATTCATATACTAAAAAATTGATAATATTTATATTTATAATATATTTATAATTTGTATAGTAAAAAAAAATCAATGAAAATGAATTAATAAATTTAAAATATTTTAAATCAATATTAAATGAAATAAACAGTTTGAGTAAAAGTAAATTAATTGCTTATCAGATTTTTAAAAATAATTATTTTTATTACATTGTAAACATTTAAAATGTGTAGTCTGACCAGAATAGGATGTTGGATGACTACTTAAATGCATAAAAATATCTTGTGAAAGTAGAAGCTATATTATAAGAATTAAGTGAAAATTCTGACTGACTTTTGATTCTCTTCTTTAATTTCTATGATTGTCAAAAAATTTATTTAATTTGCCCAGAAATATAATAAACATCATCTTATAAATGGTTTCCATGGTAGCCCCAAATTATCATCATTTCAATAGGCAATTAATACCTACTAATTCTACTGTGCATTCTAATTGACTGGCCATTCTATTTTGTTTGGAACTTTCTGTTAATTGATAATAAATATTGTTAAAATAGGAAAAGCTATATGATATTTCTGCTTTTGTTGTAATTGGTTTTAATACTATGACATCATATGACAATTTTTCTAGAGGAAAACTCTTAGTATACAGACTATAGATAGGTTATTTATGAAACTAAGAAAATTGTAAATTCTTTTTGCTTTATTCTTAAATTTCAAAAATAATTTATATAAATAAATTCTCTAATATAATT
>AYEL01062892.1:0-18543 GCA_000484575.1 Olivierus martensii
AAAGAAAAGACATCAGACTGATCGAACGATAGGACTTAGCTTCGGTATAAGAATTACGCCCGGGTTTAGGTATAAAAGATACCCTCACCTGCCTCCAGGACCATGGAACGTAGCCAAAAGCCACACAGGCCCGAAAGACACGGCAAAGAGGGGAAACCAGGACATCAATGCCCCGTTGTAAAAACACCGGCAAAATGCCATCTGGTCCCGCCGATTTAAAAGGCTTAAAAACACTGATAGCCCATCTAATATTAGATTGATTAATCATCCCCCTCACAAGATCCCAATCCCTCCTCGAGGCATGATAATCACGCCCATCAAGGCCAGGCTGGACCTGCGAGGAGGACGAGTCCTCAATCAAGGTAGACCCAGGAAAGTGTACCCGAAAGAGTTCCTTTAAAGAGTCCCTGCAAGCGCCCGCTGTTAAATCCGCCTCTGCCTATTCATACATAAATATGCATGAGATGAGAAATCCTACAAACTTAAAATAACCAAAAAGTTCAAATTGAACAGTTTCACATAAATATATAGTAGGAAAGTATTCCTAATTTCTGCATCGTTTTTTCATCCCAGATAAATTATAGCCATCTCATAATTTGCTTAATTATAAAAAAATTGATTAATAGAATAGATATAGGAAAATATCAGTATTTGGTATTTTCCTTACGATAAAGCACGCGCCCGCTGTTAAATCCGCCTCTGCCTATTCATACATAAATATGCATGAGATGAGAAATCCTACAAACTTAAAATAACCAAAAAGTTCAAATTGAACAGTTTCACATAAATATATAGTAGGAAAGTATTCCTAATTTCTGCATTGTTTTTTCATCCCAGATAAATTATAACCATCTCATAATTTGCTTAATTATAAAAAAATTTATTAATAGAATAGATATAGGAAAATATCAGTATTTGGTATTTTCCTTACGATAAAGCACATGGCATAATATAATCAAAAAACTTTCATTGATAGTTGAACTAAAAAAATTAACAAATTGCATTGCTTTTTAATTGTGAGATATTGAATAATGTTTAAGAGTGCTTCTTCAATGATGAATTTAATTCATAGAAAATTTAGTATTAATGATGTTGATAAATCTTAAATTAATATACTTTGATCTATGAAAAAATGTACATGATGGTTACTCTGAAAAGTAAAATTTCATATCAAGATATTTAAAAAATTTTCCCATTATTTTAAAAAAGGAAATTTAAGATATAAATTTATGGAATAGTGATTCTTAAGCTTTTGTATCTCATTTCATTCCCACAATCATAATTTGTGGATTCCCAATCACATGTATCAATTTGCAACTATCATACAGCAATACTAATAATTTAGACAATTTTTCAATTGCCTAAATTATTATTTAGAATAATGAGGTATTGTTTTATGACATTTGCAAACTAATTGATATCAGAGCCACCGAGAGAAATTTTCAGGCCCGTGATCAGTCTGTAGTTCAGCCGCACTTAAAAAAATTGCATCACTTTGATTTGATAAAAGAAATCATATAACACATTAAACATTTATTTAAAGTGTACAATAAATTCGATACATTATCTGCCATGTTATATATAAAATAGTTTGATATGACTGTTTTGGATGGTAGACAGTGCGCTCTGGTGGTGGCCTGCCAACTATCGAACACAAAGGGGGGCCTTTTCCATGCCGGGCCTGTGACAAAATGTCACTCCCTCTCGGCAGCTGATTGATATTAATATATTTTATATGAACTTGCATACCAGATGGCCACATGATATCCAATTTGACTATAGGTTCTGCATCGAATAAAGATCTTTTCAGATGTTTTGGTTCAATCTATTATTCTCCATCCTTCAGTTACTGACCAATTTTTATCATATTGTGGGTGAGTTTTGGAATGGTCCCCTCTGCCTATTTTTTTTGATAAAGTAGTGTAGAACTTAAAAGAATGTACTTGATAATAAAGTAAACTACTTGCTTATTTTCTTAAATAAGTAAATAAAACAGCACTAAATAGCATAACACAAGAAATATTTATTTTTAAAATAATATTGATACTCGAATATATTCTTTATGTAAATATCACAAAAGTGGCTATACACGATAGCGAGATTGACAAGAATGTGTGCAGATAAATTGGCGCAACCATTATTTACACACGATAGTCAGATTGACAAGAACGTGTGCAGATAAATTGGTGCAACCATTATTCTTGGTGCAGATAAATTGGCACAACCATTATTCTTGTCCCGTGTGATGGTGAGGAGAATATATTTGTGCAAGAATCAATCTTGCTTGAACGTGAGTAGTCATTTTAAGTCAAAGTAGTTTTATTAATTATTAATAGATTAGCTGAATGTTATCATCAATTATTTCATTACATAATTGCATAATGGCGCCTTAAGATTAAATTCGCCCTTAGGTACACTTCAATTTTTATACGGCCCGCTTAATCCTGAAGATTGTTTATCTGGCCTCGGCAGTAAATAATTACCCACCCCCACAGATTACTAATACAGATGGGACACTTAGCTAAAAACAAGGAAATTTCAGTACATAAAAAAAACACACACACACACACACACAGTTTTCTGAGTATAAGTTCCTGATTTGCACAAATTTTCAAGATTGAAGTATAAAAAAAAATTGAAAATATGAAACTTAATTGCAATAAATAAATGTTAAGCATTTATAAAAAGTTTCTGTGTATAAGTTCCTGATTTGCACAAATTTTCAAGGTTGAAGTATCAAAAAAAATTGAAAATATGAAACTTAATTGCAATAAATAAATGTTAAGCATTTATAAAAATTCATTTCAAATCGCATACATAGCTATATAATATAGTGTGACTGGGTTTGTAGCAAAAGGTCAGTTTTTGCTACAAAATCAAAAAATGGCAGCAGAAAAGCATTAGTAATGCACTCTCTGGTTTTACCAGCATATTATGTAAACTAACTTTCAATCCTGAAGTGTGCCTAAGGCAGTAGTTCATTTGTATCATCTGCTTAGCTGTGAAAGAATTTTATTTTTCATTATTAACATGATATCAATATCTTTATTTATTGTAATTTGCCTTGATTTTTAAGGCAAATTACAATAAATGTGACGTACATACATTGATTTGCATTCATCAATCACAGAGTTACCAATTATATCATGATCATAAGTATAAGCGGTCATAAGTTGAAGATCACTTGTATAGATTGATTGATATACAGTCGATTCTCATTATTCACTGTAAATTCTTCATGAATACTAAATTAACAAATACCAAACCGTTGTACCTATGGGAAATATAGAGTTAGGTTCCTGTGAACCTTTCTTCCCAACATTTTCACCCTTGCTTTATGTGTTTTTTTCTGTTTAAAGACATCTTTATTAATGTGTATTATAGTACTTACAAAGTGTACAGAACTGTATACAGCAGGGGTGGGCAATTATTTTCTGCCGAGGGCCGGATAAACAATCTTTAGGATGAAGCGGGCCATATAAAAATTGAAAAGTACCTAAGGTGTTACGTTCTAAAAAAGTAATGATTGGTTCTTTATATGGCTACGTCATTTTGAAAAGTTACCATTGAAAAGTATAGGAAGTGTCTATGATACGTCATTTTGAAAAGTTACCCATTGAAAGTATAGGAAGTGTCCCATCTGTAATCTGTGCCCACCCCTGGTCTAAACTGTCCTCACCAATTAGTAATTAGTAGTGATTGGAGGCGGCCGAATGGCCGAGTGGTAACGCTGTCGGTGTGCCACGCAGGAGAACCCAGATTCGCATCCCGGGCCTGGTCCCGGATTTTTTCGGGGTACTGGGCTCGGCCCGATGATCCCTGTCCTTCATCATCCGGTCCCCCCTCCACGGGTGTGGATGCAGCCCGTGGTTGGAACTGGCCCCGCCCTTTTTTGTTAACAGATGACGCCACTTTCCACTCAGTAAAAATACTAAGTGGCGGGGCGAAACAAGCCCTTCCATAGGCTTCCCACCCCTGCGGAGGAGTCAGCCGGATTGTGGAGGACGGGGATCGACGGGCCGGACCCGGACCCCATGATAAATATTTTCAAGGGGTAAAACCCGAGATTCGAACCTGGGTCCTCCAGAGTGGAAAGCCGAAACATTTCCACGCGGCCAATCCGGCCGACTATTGCCCCGCCTCCTTAGTAATCTCCCTGATTGGAAAGGGGGCGTAAAATATGCAAACCTTAGTAATCTCCCTGATTGGAAAGGGGGCGTAAAATATGCAAAAAGAACCTCATAATCCAAGATACCTTGTATTCCGTAAAAATGAAAATAAAAGTCCAATTAAACAAACTAATATGTGCTTTTTAAGGCGTTCCAAATGTTTGCAAATACTTATGTGAAGGATTAATGAAATCATTTTTCTCAGTGAAAATGCTGAAATAAAGTCTCTACCAATAAATGAGAAACCGCTTCTTCCTAATATCAAGCAAAAGGCCGGATGGCCGAGTGGTAACGCATTGGCGTGCCACGCAGAAGGACTCGGGTCCGGCATCTCCTGAAAAGTTTTTTCGGGGTTGTCGGCCCGGCTTGGCGATCCCCGTCCTTGCAGTCCGTGATTGGAACTGGCCCCGCCGTTTAATAATCTTCCTGATTGGAAAGGGACATAAAAATGCAATATATATATCGAGCAAATTACAAACCAAAACTCAGCAAAAAATAATTGCGAAAGATTGTATTGTATGGTAAGAAAAAAAAATATACACAGAACCATTAAATGCAATTATTAAATAGTATTCAATTTCCTTATAAGAAACATCACAGTGATATCTTTTTGTGAGAAATATAATTTTGAAGACTTGTAAATAATTTTTTAGATAGGTTAGGTTAGTTTTATTACGCCGCCATATCCTCATGGGATATTCTGTATCTGGCGGCGGCCATTTATAGCTCCCATCACAGGCTGGCCAGCACCCATGATGGGGTCAACCGGATGGTTGAAGGATGGGGTTCAACGGGCCGGGCCCGGACCCCTCCTGAAAAACTGGAGGTGTGGGACCCGGATTTGAACCCGCATCCTCCAGGGTGGTAAGCCGAAGCTTTACCACGCGGCCATCCGGCCGACAATTTTTTAGATAGATAATATAAAATGTTTATTATAATAATGAATTATATTTAAACGGAATTCAATGCATAGTAAAGAATTATTACAGTGAGTAATCGCTGAAGAAAATAAAATATTTTGAAAAATCAAATCAATAATTCTTTCAAACAGAAGAATTATATTTTGAATGTGTCGTTAAAGAAAATACACCATAATCGTGTTACAAACAAGAGGGTATCGGAGAATGGGTTAAAGCAGGGGTGTCCAACCTTTTGGCTTCCTTGGGCACATTTGAAGAAAAAAATTGTCTCGGGCCGCACATAAAATATATTTGTTTTAACGATAGTTGTTAGGAAGCCGGATGACCACGTGGTAACGCGTTGGCATGTCATGCAAGAGGAACCGGGTCCGGCATCTCCTGAAAAGTTTTTTCGGGATTCCGGGTCCGGCCCGTCCTTTACCATCCGGTCTCCCTCCACGTGTGTAGGTGCACTCCATGTTTGAAACTGGCCCCACCTCTTAGTAATCTCACTGATTGGAAAGGGGCGTAAAAAAAAACATAGTTGTTAAGCAAAAATATAGTAATGTACAATGTATGATATAATCTTTCACCTCTTTTTGTTCAGAAAGTTTTTAAAATCATTGAGCGGGTCAAGAAGTTTTAATCACTAAAATAAGAAAAATTTTAGAAAATGGAAATAGGAAATGCAGATAAGTATTTAAATAATAAAAACTCCAGTAACTTCATTAAGTATATAAAAATCTCAATATTTTAAAGAAGTTTACAATTTTATGTTGGGCCGCGGGTTGGACAGCCCTGGGCTAAAGTATTTTCTTAATTTGGCAAATTTTTTATTTGATTTGAAAACTCTTCTAATGGCATTTCCCGATTTTGAGAGAGGTATTCTCAATCGGGAATATCTATATTTTCCTTTGTAATAAAAGAGAACAAAATAGTATTATTTTTTTATAACCATCGGAACAGTTTTCAAACCAAACTACCAACTGATGACCGGATTTGGCGCGTGGAAACGCTTCGGCTTTTCATTCTGGAGGATCCGGATCGAGTCTTGGATCCCATCCGTTCAAAATGTTTGTAATGAGGGCCGGACCCGGTCCGTCAATCCCCGTCCTCCACAATTCGGCTGACCTGCAGCCGAATTGTGGGCAGCCTGTGAAAGGGCTTGAATCGTCCCGTCACTTAGTGTTCTAATAGAATGGAAAGTGGTTCATCTGTTGACAAAAAGTCACCAACAAACAGTTTGTGGTTTTTTGTTTTTGTCAACAGATGAGCCACTTTCCATTATTTGACCACTATAATATCGTCAACGTCATATTCATCATAGTAATAGACGTCATTGACTATCATAGTATTATGATGATCGCTTACGCAATACTAAGATGGGTGCTAAGATAGTTGCATGTCCTAAGATGGGCGAAAGAGGAAAAAGGCAAACTAAGCCTTTGCATCTCGTTCAGTACGCCGTGGTTGGATTATAAAGAATAAAGATAAAAAAATCTAATGCGTTTGTCATTTGAACAACAAATATAAACATAAGCATAAAGCAATTAAGTAGCACTAAAAGAGATCACAATACATATTAAAATCATAACTTTATCGCATTATATCTCGAAATCGGGGGGAAATTAATTAGTCCTTTGGAAAAGTTTAATCAACACCGATTATAATACGATTAAAATACATATGGGATTTTTTTAAATTAGTAATATCATTCATATGAGAGACAATTTCAGAGACATTGCGTTTTAATGTTTCGAATACAGTAGTCATCATTCTTGTTTCAACGGCTATCAACTTATTATGCATTTTGCATAATAATGATCCAATAACATTTAAATGCTCTGCAATGTTTTATTTTCGAGATATTTTGAGAGATAATAAAATGAATGCATATCCAGTTTATTTTTAAAATAATTTAAGAAAAAATTGTCAGTAATATTCAGAATAAGAGAAATCCGTATCATCAGATTGCGACTTACTGGTAACAGATCGGAGGACAAGGCAGGTGGGCCAAACCCTCCATATTAAAAGAAAGAAGAAGAAGAAGAAGATTGCGACTTTGCGAGTATATCTGCTTTCAATCAACGCGCTTATTCGCGCTTCTTTATTTTTAAAGATAGTTTGCATCGAATAGTAGATGAGAAATGTTCTGCATCTATTATTCGAGGTTACTAACTAATTGCTAATAAAACGAAAACATAAATGAGTATGTCGTCATTAGAACATCATCTGCAATCTTATCATTTTTAGAATTTACTACAGTATATATTATCACTAAACTGATATACTGTATTTTAGAAAATATTTTAAGATCTCTCTATATCCAAAAATTAAATAATGTTCTTATATCCTCATTTCGTTATTATACAACGAAATGAGGATATGATAGCATACTTATTTCTATAACTTAATGTATTCCACTATGGAGTATATCTGAATCAGAATTGATGTTTAATGAGCTTAGAGTAACGGATGAGTACAATCAAGGACATTTGGCAAAAGGCCAATGTGTTCGGTTCGAGACTATCGCTATTGCAAAATGGCGTTCAGTTGAGGTGTCAGGAAGTTTTGGCTAAGTTTGTTTTACTTTTTATTTCTCTTTAAACTCAAAATTTGGCAAAAATAATGACAAAGTGGAAATTATTACCTGACAGAGCTAAGTACGGTGTTGGTAAGATTTTATGTTTTCTATGAACAGATTAAATTAAAGTTAGAAAAAATGATGTAAAAGTCTTTACAGAAGTTTGTATCGCCTGATTTTATTGGCTGTTGTGAATTTTCACAGCCATTCAGGTTTCTCTTAAAATTACAACCGCATATTATGATTCAACTAAATATAATTTTCATTCAGAAAGATTAAAAAAATCTTTGCATTTTATTTGAAATTTGAAATCTTCAAACTTTCACATAGAATTCTCTTTGAGGCGCTCTTTGACTCTTTCTGTAAAATAAATTGTTTACGGGTTTTAAAACTTTTTAAATGAATTTACTATGAATTTAATATTAGCCGACGACAGTACTTTTAAATTATTTTTTGTTATACAAAACTATTAAAGAATTTTAGTTTTATATACAAGTGTATGATTACCAACGGGTGATTACTGACTGCTTTTACTAAAATTTTATATATACCTAAAGAAACAAAGTTTGCTTTCAGTTTTTCACATTATAAAAATATGTTATTAAAAGATAATTTTTTTTAATAATTTTAGCAAAAAAACTGCTATAAAATAAGATTCACATGAATAAATCAAATCTCGTAAAAATAAATTAAAATTTATTTTTTAAATAATGTCCTGTCTTGCTTTCTCAAATTGTTTTGCATGGATAGAATTATAGATTATCTGCTGAATTGTGATTATCAATTTTTTGTAATTGAATGATCTGTCTTTGTAATTCATGGATCCTTAGAAAATTATTCAAATGTATAATATCAAGGGATTATTCAGTGACATCTGTGAACTCATCAGTCTTATTAATTATAGTATTATAATTAGTTAGAAAAGGTAGAGTTAATGATATTTAAGATTGATGAGCCAACTATCTAAGTGGCAAAAATTGCACAGACAACCTGGGCTACTAACCAAACCAACACAGCCAAACCTCCCCTGGCGGACAAAGTCCATACCAAACCTTTCAACGATTATCATGAATAATATACAAAGTATATAGCATTTTCAAATAGAAAAAATCACAGATAGGAAAACTCTTTATAGTGCTACCAATATATTTTCAGTATGATATTGGCTTATAATTACAGTTGTCAGATCTAAAATTTGAAAATGAAAACAGAGAAGGAAAAATGAAACATTTCCAGTTTTGAAAGTGAGAAAAAAATATGAAAAGTTTTTTAGACTGAATTCGATATTCCAAAATTAATTTTACAAAAGAATTTTTTATTATATAATATATTTATACATGCACGCACACACACACACACTCGCACACACCTACACACACACACACACACACACACACATGTTAGTTTTTATTATCTTTATATATAATAAAAAATTAGCTATTCTAATTATTTTAATAAATTATAACTTCAATTTTTATTTTATTAAATGAAAACAAACTTTCAAATACACTAATATTTTAATAGCAAAAAGTGCATTTGAGGTGTCAGTTGTAATAATGCTATCTTCAGCCATTCCTAATAAAATATATTAATTATTTTTAATTGATGCATTCTAATGGAATGTATCAATTCATTATTACGAAAGGTTGAAGATGGCATTTAAATTATAACCAAAAGCATTTCCTTGTTAAAAAAATATATAAATATTTATAAAAATTTGAATAGCTTGTTGACATATATATTTCTTTAGCAAATCACTCATTATTTCAATTTTCTTTGCAGTTATTCAGCCAGAAAATTTTCTCATGTCTGATTTAAATGCTAATTATATAAATAGTGAAAACCGTTTTTTCAGATTAAAAAATTCCATTAATGTACTGATAGTGTTTGTTATTTTTATTCTGTTATAAATAAAATGAAATAGGAATAAACAGTAATATAAAAATAATTCTTGATTTAATAACTTAAAAAAATTTTTTAACAGTTTTTTAAAAATGATTAATCTTTATCTATAAAGATACATTTTTAATCTAAAAAACATTTATACTATTAAATTTTTTATTTCTAGGAAATAATAATATTTAGTGATAAAATTATTTTGAAGATGATCAAAATATTTTTTGATTTTCTTTTTTAGTAATTGCTAATTTTACTGAAGAAGGCCATCATTACCTGAAATTAACTGTTGGAGACACTGTTTATATGTTTGAAGAACATGATGGTAAATTTTTTTTCTATTGTTTTTCTAAAATTGATATATAGGGAGTCTCCGAATTATGATAATCTGTATTTACAATAATGATTATTTATGACAAAAATCCATACAATGGCTGCTATCAATGGTGGCCATTATAAGTATAGATGAACTGAGTAATCAGCAGGATGGAAGTGTGATATGTTTCTACCATAGGATATTTATATTTAACTCTGAGTCTTATACCTCCAGATTGTTTTTAAATGTTCAAGCTCAATGCATTCAATCCCATCCTTCACTTGATTTCCCATTGTTATCATGAGTATGGGTAATCTGTAATAAGCATAAAAATACCCAACTATTTCATATCCAAAAAGAGGAAAGCAATGTATAATACAAAAACTGCTAGTCTTCAATGTTTTTTTATAAAAGTTAGATTAGTTCATTTACAGTGAAATCATATATAATATAAATTAATTCATTTATTTAAATTTGATCCAATGCCTGGTCCAGGATGGAATACAAATTCCATGCTTCAGAAAATTTTTTGATGAATTCAGCCCAAGTGTCAATCCACCTATAGTAAAGTCATATAATGAATATATCACAGATGTGTACAATTCATAATTGGGTCTGACGTGGATTCCATTATATAGTAATCAGCCAATAATTAGATAAATAATTGCCTATTTTTTATAGAAACTTTGTTAGGTTAGTTTGAATTAACCCAGCAGAGGAAGTGTAGAATTCTTCTCTAACATGCAGAAATAAAATAAATATTTTGAAAAAATTAGAATTTTCCTAAATTGCTAAGTCCTTTCCAATGAACTCCTAAAATTTTGCAATGCATCAAAAAGAGCTGAGAGGAAAAAAATTGAATGGGGATTTTACACTTTCTCCCTGCTAAAAAAAATAAAAAAAAGATTTTTTGATAATTAATCATTTCTAAAAATAGTTTATCATTTCACGTTGCTTCGCCACGTGTATAAATAAACAATTAAATTTTTTATCATATTTGCAAAGAAAAACTTTTGATGAATTTCTTCATTTTTAGATATTTCAATAAATTTTTCATCTAATTTTATATTTTTATTTAAGCTGTTTATTAAGTTTTAAATAATGATAAAGCTGTTCCAGTGTGCAACTATCTTTTTATTTTATATATACTAAAAAATTTTGAAATAATTTAAAAAAAAAAAACAGATTGAAATGACTTAACAAATAATAATATAATTACGAAATAAATACTAGAAGATAAAATAATTAACAATACTTGAAGAAATGAATATTATGCTATAGCTGGAAATGACATATGCGCACATCACAAATTCTGACCCCATATCTCAATATTTAGTGATTACTAAACTATCAATCTTTCTCTTTATGAAAAACAACAGATTTCTTTGTTATCATTAATTGTTAAGACAGAGAATTTTTGATTCTACTTATCATCATAATTTGCATATTATATATTCGATTAAAAAAAATTTGCAAAAAAAATAAATATCTTTTCTTAGAGTAAAGTTCATTCTCCGGTCCGAGTTTGTTTCGTTCTTTAGATAGTTCGTTATCGAGTTCGCTCTTCTACAGACACACAATGATCTTCAAATATTTACAAGTTTCTTGATAATACAAATGTGTATTTACAGTTATATACAAATCAAACACTATACAAAAATGTAGACTACTAGCTACACAAAACAGACGAAACAGTTCTCCACAGGAGAGTAGGAGCGTGAGCACACTGGAGAGAGAGAATTCTTCTCGACCCACATGGAAATATCCCAGAAGCCCGCCACTGTCTGGTCCACTTCTGTATCTTCTCTGGGTCCTATCTCCACAGAGAATCCCGACGGCCAACACTAACGTTGGCCCCTGCCGAACTTCAAACCGGAGCCCGTCTATCTGACCCGCTCCAACTGCTTCCGTGCGATCTCTCCTCTCTTTTTCTCTACCTCTGTCTCCGATGCTCACCTCAAGCTCACCTTTGTCCAACTGCCTCTCCCCGTCTAACTGACTTGTTCTTCTTTCTTCTCTTTCTTTCCCCGCTGTCCTGCTCTTTTATTACACCTCGTCCCTCTCTCTAGTTTTGCTACCAATAAAACCATTAAAAAGCAGGAGACAAAGTGACCGGGAAACAATAACAAAGCATAATTAAAGTTAACCCTTGTTTTCCTGTCTTTCTCATGGTCCCGTTCTTTTATTATATACTTGTCCCCTTCTTTCCAGTTTAAAAACACTACTATAAAAAGCAGGGGACACAGATTCCGAGGAATATCATCCATTGCTAGATCCACTTAGGGAGATAATCCTTCCCTAAATTGCCCAATTTACTACCTTGTTGATTGACTCTGTTTACTGTTTGTTCCGGGCAGCCTCCCACCGGGGAAGTCCAGGTGTTGAAATCCCGACACTTAGACAGAAAATATTACAATAAAAACAAGTAAACATATCAGAGAATATAAAAAAATTAAAATATGAAGTAAAATTTTATATTACATGCAATTTAGGATCCTTTGAAGTTTAAGAATTATATTTTACACTCCCATAGTCAGATTTTATTGATCACTTAAGGTCCTTTTTTGAATTTTAGAATATTCGATTGTTTGGAATGTGTATTTGAATATAAACTGTGTTTTGATATTTATTAAAAGATTTTAGTTTGTAATGTTGTACTGAAGAGGGCTCGGTAGAGCCAAAAGTTCTTTAATAAAGAAATTTTGATTTTGATGAAATATTTGAGAATTTCTTTCCCTGCTTGAGGAACTTGAGTTATACATTTTGATAAGAGGTATCATATTACTTAAAAATTCACTAAAAAATCAATAAATTATAATAAAAAGATGATTTTTTTTGTGTTAGAAAATAGACTCTTTGCTGAAACATAAGGTTTCATACATTCAGAAGATTTATTTTAACAAAACAGTGAAAATTTCACATAATTAGCGGTTAATTATTTCACATGCAAATTTCATTTTCCCACTTAAGATTCGATTAAGCCACCAAATCACATGGGATGCTTTTGACAGGGGCCACTTTTAGACCCCTTCCAAGACTGGCCAATACCCTTTGTAGGATCAATCAGAAGGTTGAAGGATAGAGTTCAGTGATCTGCCTGCATGAACCTCTTATGAAAAACTGGATATCTGGGAATTCAATCTTAACTAGATCTAGGAAATTTGGACATATAAAAATAATTTAAACATTCCATCTTTGTTTTTATATATACATAAAGTGCTGAATTTTATTTATATAAAGTACTGTATGAGAGAGACACTTTCTTCCTTTTAAAGAATAAATAGCATTTATTTAATATTACAGTACAAGTAGGCCTCGATTAGTGCAAATAATGGGTTCCATGAATTTCTCGCACTATTCGAAGTATTAACTATATGTAAAATATGGTAATTGGTTTTACTTTGTGAGATTCCAGCCATTAGCCAACCTCATGATGAATAACCACAATACTAATTGTTTAAGAAATATTTATTTTCATATTTTACATCATTGTTCATCATCTACATTAATAACTTACCAGGAATTCTCTCTCATACCATCATCAAAAGTGTTCTTCCTTTCATCCATTTTGATATTTTTTAAAAGAGAAAATTCTGTACTATACTGTATGTATATGATAACAAAGTTGAATAATAGTAAGGTTAAATAGCTAATGCCAAAAAGCCCATCTTTCTGGTGTTTCACCCCTTCAAAGCCAAGTGACTGTTCTTGGACTGCTCCTTGTCCAGTTTTACTAACTGAAAATTAACATTAATTTGTTAATTGACATCATAAAAGGGGACGGACCTTTGTTAGTAAGACTGGTCTATACTTACAACTCGCATTAATCGAATATTTGCTCGCACTAAGTGAAAACGATATCATTTTTATAAGTTGCACTAATCGAATATTGCATTATTCGAACTTGCACTAATCAAAGCCTACCTGTACACTAACTACTATTTAAAAATGTATTGAATATTCTGAGTTCTAGTAGTCGGGGAACATAATCTTTATTTATAACATTGTGCTTATGGAAAATCATGTTAATTATGAAGGATTTGAACTAAAACTGAAATTTTTGAATGCAATTCTGTTGTAAATCAGGAACTTCCTATTATATCTCAGATAAATACTATAATAGCATTTACTTTATTAATAAATATTAAGGTAGCAATATTAAGATTTACTTTTTATAAATACAGGTATCCTTCCTATAACTCGGTAGATAGGTTCCTGAAAAACAGCATGTTGTTGTGAAACCGTGTTATATGAGACCCAGAGGCAATACAAAAAAGAGAGATATATTCCAAACCCAATGAAAAATAAATAACTTTCTTTAATTCTACATACGAAACTTAATTTTTGTTAAGAATATAAATAACATAAAACATAAAGAAAGAAAAAATATATATTTAAGACCCTAAAAAATAATATACATCAAACAAAAGGAAACAAAAAGTATACAGCCTATATAACATTCAGTTAATAATTATATCTTCTTTACCACTATTCATTAAAAATGAGAACGTTTTTTCTTTTTAACAATATCAACTTCACTTTCTGAACTTTATGCACTAAAGTTTGTGTAACTTCTGATCTCTTTACAAAATCTGTAATCTAACCCACTAGAATAGAGGTGGGCAACCTCTGGCCCGCAGGCCACATTATTTTATTATATCTAATACAACGCTATGTATACTTATACCTGTATCTTCTCTTTTTTAAATAAATACTTTTATTATCAATTGTTTTTGTCATTCAACGCTATGTATACTTACATATCTATACCTTCTCTTTTTTAAATAAATACTACATCATCAATTGTTTTTGTTTTGGCCCATGGCCCACCATAAATTTTTTCTATTATCAATTGTTTTTGTTTTGGCCCGTGGCCCACCATAAATTTTTCATATGGCCCCCTTAAGGTTGCCCACCCCTGCTCTACAGCTTTTTCATTGCATGGGAACTAGAGGTTGCCCACCCTTGCGCTAGAACCTGGTAGAAAACAACTGTTCCTTAGCATATACTCCCAAAAAAATTTATGAATAAAATGTTTTTCTTCTCTTTCGTATTCCTCTATTGAAGAATAAAAACTTACTTTTTATTCAAGAACTGTACATTTTGGAACACAAAATACTCAAATGACAACGCAATCACAAAATCAATTTCAAATCAAAATCGAAAATAGACAGCGTATCATCCTCTCACGGCAAACTAGCAAAATTGCATTTATGACTAATTTTAGCAAAATATTTACCAATGATGGCATTTTGTGTGTGTATTGTGTGTCCCTAGTAAGGATTTACAAAAATTAACGAAAATGTTTTGTGTGGTAGGAGAGTAAACATAATTTTTTAAATGTGTTAAGTAAAAACTGTGTTGTAGAAGTACCGTGTTATATGAGGGTTTCCTCAATTTTCAAATCATGGAGTGAAACCATGTTGTACAAGAACATGTTATACTGGATACTTGTACTGGAGGGATACCTGTAATGATAATCAGGAAATTTTATTTAACAAAGTAATAACTTTTAAATTAATAAATATATTTTTAATTTCAAAATAATAACTGTCATCAAAAATAATACAGTTATGATTTTGAAAGAATAAATTCAATTTTTAATTTTTAATGCATAAGATATAATCTTATTATTGTTTCAAAAAGGAAATAGAATTTAATGCTACAAAGTTTTATTTTTTAATTTTTTTATTATCTTTTATGTTTACTATTATATAACATCTTTATATATAACTGTATTGCATATATATTTTCAAAAAAGATCACTACTATCAAGATGGAGATAGAAGCAATATAACCTTTTTAGTATAATACTTCAGATCCCATCTTGAAAAATATCCTTTCTAGTTATGGATATTGATCTTTTATAGAACTGTTATAATTTTATTTTTTTCTAAGAGGAATATAAACCAGCACCACTTTTGTTTTTAAATTTTTGTTCTTTAATGTTTTCTAGATGATAGAAGAATTTTGGATCTGTTAAACAGGTCTTTAGTGATATCTTTTCTCATTATAAAAGATTTAAAATTCATCAAATCCTCTTAATCTGATAGACGGAAAATTATACACTATTTCAAAATATCGTAAAATGTCAATTTTACTTCAAAAAATAATCTTTTTTCTGCAAAATGGGAATTTTTTTTCTCTCTTATCTCTAAAAATTTCAAATCGATACAATAAACCATAAATTTTAGTGACTGAAACTGTTGGTCTAGATTAACATAGAGGGCATTAAGATTGGATGTCAGTATGTTAAAATAAAAATTTTCATCTGCAAAACATTTAAAAGCCCTCATCAGAAACTAATTATGATCCTTTTTTGGAAATCCTAAACACAACTGCAATAAACTGATTAGGACCAGCAAAATTGCAGTTTCAAAATTCTATTGTTTGTTTTTGCACATACAGTACAAGTAGTCCACAACTTATGACAGGATTCCGTTCTAATGTCTCTCGTAAGTCAGTTCTGACATAAATTGAGGACTTTTTTAATTCTTGATTTGTTAATTTTCTGTTTGAATATTTTTCTTAATTAGGTTTCTATTTAACTTAAAATGGTTAAACTTAAAGCTTTCCTCGTCTTTTTTTAACATTGAAATTTTTATTGGTAGTATTACTTCTCTTACAGGACATGACAGAGTTATGACAAGATAAATAATAAGGCTTTACTTGCCAACTAACAGCAATGCTGCCATGCCTATACAAAAACAATGTGATATATGTATAATATATATATGCAAGCAACAAAGTTGAATTAGAGAATTTTTACTAATAATTTTTGGTCTTCGTAAGTGTGAATTGTCGTAAGTCAAGTCGTCATAAATCGAGGACTACCTGTATATCACATCAGTAATCTTAGATGCTAATTAACATATTCTATGAAAAAGTTTTTGGCCTTATAAATTTTGATCCAGTTGAATTAATATAAAAGCTTTCCCAATGAATTTATAATCATAGTTAAAATAAAAATTCCAAAAAATTAATGATCAGTTAACATTGAATGTACTCTAATAGAAACTAACTAGGGGAATAACATCAAGTTAAACCAAATATTTTAAGCCAAATTAATCCTTAGTGGAGTAATTCTGAATTAAACTTTTTTGATTTAATGATTAATTTTCAAATCAAAACTATAGTGCCATCATTCATCTGTTGGGTTAATAATTAATTAAATACTTAAATTTGAACTAAGGTTGTGTATCTAGTAATTAATAATTAGGCTATAATTTTTAAATTAATTTTCCCAAAATAATTTTGCCACTGCAATTGGATCTTTGGGATAGTTCCCCAATGCCTTACCAGTTAGACTATGGCAGCATCTGGCAGAATTCCATTTTGGAAAGCTTATATAATGATTACGATGGAAACTTATCAGACAAGGCTGATACTAGCACTCCCAAGCAGGCTATCCACATGGCTACGAGCCTTCATAGCAAACTTGGGCAGACATTAACTTTACATTAATTAATTATTAATTCAACAGATGGTGACACTACAGCCTTGATTTGAAAATTAATTATTAAATCAAAAAAGTTTAATTTGGAATTTTTCTACTAGGGGTTAATTTGGCTTGAAATATTTAGTTTAACTTTGAATGATTCTTTAAATATTTTAAATGACTTGTAAATGCCAAAAATCATTGGTCCCTAAATTTCTATAATAACTTGAAATTGATGCAAATTTTGAGGATATTGTTCTATTTTCTATAGTGTTGTAATTTCCAAACACTAGATTAAAATTAAAAAATCATAATTCATATTAAGAAATTAACCTAAAATCCACCTCCATCACTCTAAGTATTAGAAAAAATATATCTTAAATTAGAATAATATTTTCTTCACTCATTCTAATGTATTAAAGTGTTTCTTTTTTCCAATATCTAATTAGAATGCTGATATTGAGAATTTATTTTAGATATTTTCATACATAAGCACATATTCAACATAGTCTTTTATTATTGCAAATATATAACAGATAAGAGATGTTAAGCCGAAATATCCTTATGGAATATTTTCATCTGGCGGTGGCCACTTATAGAGCCGCCATCATCACAAGCTGACCAACACCCATGATGGGGTCAACCAGAAGATTGAAGGATGGGTTTCAACGTGCCAGGCCCAGATCCCTCCTGAAAAATTGGAGGAATGGGACCACTGGATCCTCCAGAATGATAAGCCAGAGTTTTACCATGCAGCCATCAGGCTGACCTATCATTCCATCAGTCCGCAAGTCCCACAGTTTGTTCTGTGAGGTGTTCGTTATCCAAACATGTGTTCGTTAACTGAACATAAAAATCTTTCGAAAAAGTGTTTGTTATCTGAACTGTTCGTTAACCGATCACCCAGTGTATATGTATTAATTTAAGTAAACCAGTAAACTTGTCATGGAAATCTTTATTTAAAAAATACAGATATTCATAAAAACAAATAATATCAAAAATAAATTTTTGCACAATATAAAAATTAAAGTATATAAATAAAAATTTAATATTTTAATTTCTCACTTTGCTAGCAAGTTGATAGAAGAACAAAAAAAAAAACCGTACTGCTTCCATTAACCAAATTTCTAATTAATTCATAAACTCTGTTCGTATAACTGAATCAAAAATTTTTACAAGACTATATTTCATAGTTTATTTTTTTAAATTTGAAATTATCTATTAACTTAAGCTATTACGAA
>AYEL01062900.1:0-25590 GCA_000484575.1 Olivierus martensii
TTATTTATTGTTGTATAAAAAATATATTTTAAGAATAAATAATTTAATATAATTAAAATTTGAAAATGTCAGAAATTAATATTAAACAAACATTAATTAAGATTGATAAATCAATCCTATGATTCTTCCAAGTTTTAATTTTGATCATTTTCACTATTATTGTGTAATGCTATATATGGTGTCCTAATGATAAATGGACAAATTTAGATTCATATATTCTTTCATACTGGAGTGGAAAGAATTACAAAAGTTAAAAATTGGATAAAAAAACTCACTACACACAAGAAAATAAACACATGCAAATACACAGAATTTTATAAAAACTTGAATAGTTGAATCAGTTAATATCGAATTTAAACTTTTATCCTTGTTTATTTATAAATATTTCTCTGATTATGAACACTCAAATTATACTTATGTTCTTGTAATCTGCCCTTGAAGAATATGTCAGAGTAAATAAAAGAAATCTGAAGGACAAGTTACAAAACATAAGCACAATTTGAAAGTATGTAATTGAACTACCACTTTTAGTAAATTTTATGAACAGTGTTTAGTAATTACATGGGATAAGGCCAAAGTTGTAAAAACATGTTATAATCTTAAGGAGGGTAGGATAAGAGAATTAATTGAAATTTTAGAAAGGTCAAACTATAAAAATGTGATTAATGACCAACAGAGCTTTATTATTTCTAAAGATTGGTTCTGTTTTGTCTATTGATAAAGGTAACCCTTGTTATCTAGCATACATACACAATAGCTTATTAATTTATATATTGTTACAATTATATATATCTACTGTTTTTCAGGTTTCTTTAATATAAATAATATAGACTGTTTTTGTCTAAACATATTCATTGTTAAAATTTAATGCAGCTTTGTACTCAAGCCATAGTGAATAGTTCAGAATGAATTTTAACTATTCATTTAAAGTTTTAAAATTTAAAGTTCCATTTTATAATGTTATCTATATCATTTTATAATGTGTAATGTTTAATGTCTCTTAAGCTGAAGATGGTTGGTTTGACAACTGAAAACATTTTTGAAATTAAAAATTTTTCACATTTTACTGCTATATAGTGCATGTTTTGTTTTGTATTGTATAATATAAACAGTTAACTCTAGAAGTATTTCTTCTTAACTATGTTGCTTGAGATGATAGATCTTGATAGATTTAACAGAATTTTCATATTTATGATCTAATCTTTATGAAGAGGACACAGCCAAACACATTATAATTGCTAACACCTAATATTTTTGTATTAATCCAAATTTTGCATATATTATTGATTGTAATATTTCTTAAGCAGCATCAAGTAAGATATATAATTTAATTTAATTTTACAATAATCATATCTATGTGATATTTAAAATTCATTCTATTGTCAAAATTATTATTTTTTTATTTTATAACATTTATACGAATAAATCATAAACAATTTTTAAAGTAATATCAAAAAACTGGGATCTCAATATTATAAATCTTAATATATTATTATAATTGCATAATTAAGAGCACAATGTAAATTCTGCTGTAAATTCAGACCCACATAGCTATTTATTCAAACTGTGTTTTATTGATGGATGTTTTTCACTTATTTTACAAATTATTCTATGTTTTTTTATTTTGATTATAAATAGTTTAGGATGATATTTTTCAAAATCAGTTTTTAGATATTTTTCAAAATCAGTTATATTATTATTATTTAAATATAATTATTGTATACAATTGTTACATTAAAATATAACTTTTATAATTATCTATGGACTTTGAAAATATATAATTTATTATGTATCTTCTATCATTGTAGGAAATGATACTGCGACGTAATATTGGTGAAGAAATGATCATTCCTACCTCTCCACCTGGTTCAAATACTGAAGTCCCAACAGCAAATACAACAACAACAGGCATGGATCCATTTTTGGGAGGCAATGATTTTCATTCTCGGCAAGAAAGTGCAGACAGCGGCTTAGGTTTGGGCCCAAATTACAGTCATCCTCATACTCCTGAAGATTTTCTTATGGAGGATAATGAAGATATAGGAAATGATGGTTAGAAATTTAGCTTTATTTAGCTATTTTAAATTTTAAAATGTTTAATTATCAAATTGTTTAATAATTTGATGAAACTAGAATGAAAAATTATTCAGTAAAATAGCTATTTATCATTTATTTTGTTTCCAGAGAAGATTTGAATTCAGTTTGTGCAATCAGTAGATAATTTTTGTTTTGAATTTAAATTAAAAATAAATGCTTTTTTGTAACATAAACTTATTAATTGGAAATGTTCCCTTATAAAAGAATTTTTTCAATTTAATTTTAAAATTGAAAAATATTTGTGGTGAAAACTTTAACTATACATTTTAATATAGCGATGATATATGATTGATTGACTTAACAGCAAAGCATATTAAAATTCTTTTATTTTTGCATTCCAGATACAACACAACAAAACAATGACTTAGGATTTGATAGTCTTCAAAGCTCAAATTTGGATCTTGGTGCTGAAAATATGGATTCAGATGATTTAGTTCCAAGCTTGCAGGTGATTAAATCTGAAATCAAAATACAGTAAAATTCCACTAATTTGTAATTTCATGGTTTGAGTTCCCAATAGTCTGGCATGAAAATTAGAAAAATACTAATGAATATAATACATCATCACTTGTTAGTGTTATTGTATTATACTGAGGATGATCTTTATAATAGGTTGAAAATGATATATAAAATTAAAATAAAGAATTTTTCTCAATAAGTGCCATTAGGTGATAGAATACATACTAATTGAATAAGCTTTGGTAAAAAATAAAATTAAATGGCTGCATTATCTAAACCAAACAATATCAAGTTTAATTAAATAACAGAAAAATCAAGATCATTTTAGAAATTTGTTAATAATGCGAGGAAGTTAACTCTGACTTATCCTATTTTATTTTATTAGGCACTTTATTATTTATTGTTTATTTTCATTATTGTCTAACATATTACATTTTCGTTTACGAGTTGACTTACTTCCACCTTCTCCGTCATAGTTAGCAATCGTGTTACGGAATCGGAAACCGTCCTCCGGAAGAGCTGTCCCGGGTAATAATGTCATCATCAAACAAATTATTAGTCAGAAACATGAAAAATAATAATAAAATCATAATAAGAATAAAAATTAAAAAATAATAAACACAATAAACAAAATCAATTCTTCTTCACAACGTGTACTAACCGCAGTCCATTGTCCAAAGCCATGCGTCGGAGATCGTAACAGAGTCACCACAGTTAATAACGTGTGCTGAACTGCCATCATCCGAAATAAAAAGGGACTCCGCGACAAGCCCCATAACACCTTTTTTATAGTTTTGAATGACCTTGGCCCCTGGCCAGTCTATACACAGGTCATGCTCGAAAACTCTTGTCCCAAGCGTCGTGTTGATTTTGCCTTTCATAATGTCCTGCTGATGCTCCTTAATCCTAGTGCCCAGATTTTGCCTAGTCCAACCAATGTACACCTCTTCTCTGTTTAGAGTGTTGTTTTTAACCGGTATCCGGTAAACACCTGACCTGACCTCAAACTGGGATGGATAGGTGGTTTGTTGTTCCGGAGGCACTGGATGATTGTGTTGGCCTTTTTAAAGGTGATTCTCCTTTCACCAATCTTCTCCAACAACCTATTGTTCTTTCTCACAGGCATACAATATGGCAGGGCTGAGAAACACCCAATCTTTTCCAGTTGCGCACCACTGCTCGCCATTTTTAGCATTTTTTTTTTTTTTTTTACATTTTCTGACCTAATGCTCCTTAATCCTAGTGCCCAGATTTTGCCTAGTCCAACGAATGTACACCTCTTCTCTGTTTAGAGTGTTGTTTTTAACCGGTATCCGGTAAACACCTGACCTGACCTCAAACTGGGATGGATAGGTGGTTTGTTGTTCCGGAGGCACTGGATGATTGTGTTGGCCTTTTTAAAGGTGATTCTCCTTTCACCAATCTTCTCCAACAACCTATTGTTCTTTCTCACAGGCATACAATATGGCAGGGCTGAGAAACACCCAATCTTTTCCAGTTGCGCACCACTGCTCGCCATTTTTAGCATTTTTTTTTTTTTTTTTACATTTTCTGACCTGTGTGAACAAGCTTAAAGGTTTTGAACTGCTTGGGTTTATGATTGTAATTTTTATTTCTATTTTTATTATGTATTTATTATTATTTTACATTTCTGACAAATAATTTGTTTTATGTAACCTTTTGATAAACTGTAAGTGACCGAAATAGATGCTCTGTAGTGGCAGGGCAATAATTTAGCTCGTGTCACCAACCATCCATGTTCTCTGATCTATGTAAACAAACTTGGAGAAATCTCTCGGCTCTATGTATAGGGATTGACATTAGCTGACGAAGACCAGTGGAGAATGCTCGAAAACATTCCTTTGTGAAATAAAGGTTTATTTCTGCTTAGTGCTTGGTTTTTTTCTCTTTACTCTGAAAATAAATATTTCTTAAACAGTTAGTATTGTGGTTATTCATCGTGAGGATGGCTAATGGCCGGAATCTCGCAAAGCAAGAACCAATTACTATATTTCACATATAGTTAATACTTCAAATAGTGCAAGAAATTCGTGGAACCTATTATTCGCACTAATCGAGGCCTACCTGTATATCTGCCTTGGAGAGGTATTACTAAAATTTTAAAAAGATACATCAGTACCAAAAGTGTAGGAAATGTTGAACTATTAGATACATTATACAGAAAAAATTGTTTGATGATAATGTTATATACAAGTAGTTTCAGTTTACAAGTTCATTTTTGGAAAAAACTTGCAAATCTCGGATGAAAATAATTGAAAAAATATAAACATTAATTGCAAAAAATAAATGTTAAAATATTCATAAAAATGCATTTCTAACTATACTTGATAACATCAGAAGTCAGTACTGAGTCTTTGGGAGCATGTATTACCAACTTTTGTGACAGTATTAATGTACACAGAACAGTCAATTTCAATGTAAAAGGTACCCATCAGTAACAATGGTGTTTATTTTAATGTAATCATGCCTGTGAGCTTTCAATTTCAAATAAACATTCAATGAAATTTGCTTCATTTGATGGTTAATTATGCAGCTTTTTGAGAACGACTTAAAATTACAATTCTCTATCAATTTAGAACACAGAATCAAATGAAATGCACAGAACATCATTGTACATCTGATCATCATATATATATTGTAGACAGACAGATAATTTAATACATGTTAAAATTAAGTTAATATCATAATTTTATTCAAAGTTTATAGCTTATTTGTCAAAATTGTCATTATTTTATGGCAATTTATTGTAATGTCAAGACTAATTTAGTGGACTATATCATCAGCATAGTAATATAAATGAATTTCAGCTCTCCCATAGTCTCAACATTGACTTCCGACGCTGTCATCAAGTAGAGCTATACATAACTATACAATACAGTACAGTACAATTAGATATGTAGCAAAAACTCTGCTGTTTCTTACAAAATCAGAAAAATCAAAATGACAGCTGAGAAGCAAAAGATATCATGCACTCTGGTTTTATCAGCATAGTATTTAGTAGCATAGCATTCCTAGATTGTACCTAAAGCAGTACCTTCATCTGTATTAAAGCTAGCTCATCTATTTATCTGCCAATAATAATGAATTCTTTAATGTTTATATAATTTCTTTAGATAAAATTAATCATTGTATCATCATAAACTTGATTTTATTGACCTTTGCTTAATGTCATCATCATCATCATATTGCATTATTGAAAACAGAACCAGTTTTAACATTATGTCTATGAGAAATTGATTATTGGGTTACAAATTCTTTTTTATGAACTCAATCCAAAAACAAATTAATTTGTGAAGTCAAGAACTACTTGTATATGTCAATAGCCCAATAAATAAAAAATGAGTTTATATAAGTATATTCTGTAATGTGTTATCTGATGCTCTTTAGCTAACTGGATCATTTTAAACATATTTGTTACTTTGAATGTGTGTTATTTTTAATAATACAAACAATTATCATTAAAATCAGAATTTGTACATGACAATATCTCAAGCATTTTAGAAAAATCAGGTACTGTATTTCTAATTATACTATTATTAAAATAATTACCTTGTGTATTAAAGTATAAGCCTAAATCCATTTTTAAATTCTTTGTAAGATCTGCTGATGAATTTCGAGAATGTCGGAGGTCAAGAGAAGACGCTCTAGAATGACCACGTCCAATATTTCGAAGATCAGAGGAACTACGAGAAAGTGGTACAGGAGGAAATCTTTTGTCCAGAGAGGAATTTCTTGAATGAGCACATGTACTTCTTTGAGGTGATGTAGTTTCAGTAACTACTCTAAGAACGGTTCCTGGTCGTGCTTCTTGGCTCATCTGATTATTAGCATAACTAGTACTAGGCACATTTTCAATGTCGTGTTGAGAAATTCCATTATCTGTTTTTTCATTAGTAATATTGCTTCTAGCAATTGAGACAGATGGATCAAGAGGAGGTATTCCTGAAGAATATACATATTTACTATATTTTAAAATAAAACTAAACAGTTTTAAATGCTATTAATCACTTAAAACAACAATTTAATTTTAAACTGATTCAATTATTTTTATTAAATACTAAAAATGAAATTAATAATAAATTTGCTACTCTATTTACAAATGTAAGTTATAAATGATCAAAACAAAACTTATCACTTAGGCAGGGATGAGAATAATTACAACACACAGTATCTAAATAGCAGTATCGCTTTCGATTTTTAATAGAAAATCCTCCTCAGCTACTTACAGAACAGAACACCAAAAAATATATGTTCATCGAACGCAAACCGAATACATATATGTATTCGGTTTGCGTTCTTTTTTTCAAATATAAATGATCAATAAATATACACAATTCACTGATCAAATTATCTTATAATTAAATAAGAAATAAATTAACTTTCAGAAATCAAAGATCACCCTGATGTTCAATGCAATCTGTAACTCATTACAACAATACCTCGCATAGTTCAGTTTCAAATAGCCCAGGTTATAGTCCGGATTATAATTGTCAATAAAAAATTTTTAATCATTTTTTTAGAATAAATACGAAATGTAAGTGTGCTTGCTACTTACTACTATATATCACTCGAATAGCCACTATTTGACGAACTGAGACAAGCAGGTGGCTGTTCCATGTTGCCAAATTTATCTTAACAATGTTTGTTATAATGCCTGCCTCTCAAGTACATACGTGAATTACTTGATCATTTGCATAATTTTTAAATTATAATTCCACATTTGATTATTTTGTGACTTAATAAGTTTTATTAACAATCATGAGTGCTAAAAGAAAATGTGAATCTGGTTTAAGGCCAAATTGTAACTGTGTATGTCTTGCCATAATATAGATTGGCCTTGAACTTCTGAAATCAAAAGTTTCTCTATTAATGCAGCTGGAATTCATTACTTAAGTTCCACAAGAATAGATTTGTCGTTCCTATTTGTTGCTCAAAATCAAGCTTGTTTGAATTCTGAGCAAGATGTTCAAGCACTTAGCAATTGGTCGCAATCGCTTTATGTCAGTCTGGCTACTTCAACGAAAACCCATATGTTTGAAATTGACTTTTGTTTCCAGTTACAAAAAAAAAAAAAAAATCATCGCTCTGATGCTTACCAACTTAGCAGTATCCTTAACCAGAGCACAGAATCCTCTGCATGTGGAATGGCACTGAGCACCAACTTAGAGAAAGGGAATGTGTTCATCTGCCGGGCGAGCCCTCTTTATCTATTTGTCTTTATGAACTTGGACCCACTTTCTGTTCTTTTTCTACTGTTTAATGTTTAATGCATAAAGAAATAATTATTAATGTAAGAATTTACAATTTAAAAAACATGAGCAAATTGAAAATTTCTTGGAACCAATTATAATTTTCCCCATAGATTATGTATCTCAAACAATCAGGTTTCAATTAGTCCGGTAAGAAAGAGGAACCAATTAACTGGACTATGCGAGGTATTGCTGTAATAAAATATTTGATTCTGATTTTTGTTGAAATATTATTGAATTTAAATTTATTATAATGTACTTCAAAATTTATTATATTTCGAATAATTGTTTTAAAAACGAAATTTATTAAGATTTTAATCTTTAATCTTGTATATAAATGTAAGACTTGAATTTTTATGCATCTTTAAAATTAATAATTTCTTAATTCTTGGAATGCAGAGCCAAATATTTTTAATAATATATGATTAATATAAATATTTTATACTTGTAAGGATTACATAAGATTGCATAAAATAGATACAAGATTTCTATATTTATGGATCCTCATAAGTTATTAGGATTGGAAAATAATTGGCTTTGCATTCCTACAGAATTAATAAATACATAAACAGTTTTGTATATTCCTAATTCTGAAACAAAATCTGGAGACAAGTTCTTTATTACATAAGCATAAAGTATAAGTTTTGCTATTTAAGTAAGATTTAATATTTTAAATTTTTTAATAATTTATTACTACAGATACTTCTCAACTTAATTTCAAACTTACACAATTTTCCTTACCCTCAAATGCACATGTGCATTCACAACTTTGTATCATTTATGTTTGCAATTTTTATAAAATTACATTGTAAAAATGTGAAGAAGTTAACTCTGATCTATCCTGTCTATTATTTTATTATGCTCTTGTTATTATTTATTGATATATTCAATATTATTTAACATATTATATATTTTTTTAAGAGTTAACTTACTTCCATGTTATCTGTCATAGTATTTAGCAATCATATGTTTACAGAAAGGACATCCATCTTCCGAGGGAGCTTTCTCGGTTTGTGACGTCATCTCCTCTACATCATTTTACCACTGATCCGATATGAGAAAATAAGAATGATCTTTTATCAATGTTTTGTTCGGTTTATAATTAAATTGTAAAGAGGATGACATGAATTGATTACTCTGTAAACTAATAAATTTAAACTTGTTGCACGAATTTATGTAAATGAAGCAACATGGGACTGTAACTCACTCCATATAAAAGCCTATATGGCCAACGACACAGAGAGGAGGTGTATTAACATAGGATTGGCTAAGTGACATTTGAATTCTTGTAAAGATCAACAATTGCTTGAAGTTTGTAATGGTGGTGGAGATATTAGAATTAGTTGGTATTTAAGATTATATTTCTTATGAATAATTTGGATTTTTGGATATTGGAGTTTGATTAAATAAGTTTTGCTGGCTATTTGAATTGTGCTTTATTACAGGTTAAATAAAGTTTTGTTAACACTTTTGTAAATATTTGAGTCTAATAAATTTATATTTTTGTTATTTAACTTGTTCTGAGAATTTATTCACTTTATTAGTCTAGCTTTATAACATCATTTGTTCTTTTCGATCTAATACTTAATTGATAACTTTAGTTTTAAGTTTCCAGTTATTTTGTTTTTGCTGGTTAAACATCAAGTTTTGATTTAGATTGTTTTGGATTTAATTATATTTAATTGAGAATATAGTAAAAGACCCATGCTCAGGCTGAACTCTGGATTATTAATAAAATAGGTACATAATTATTATTTTTTTACTTACGTATTACATATTTTATTTTAGAATTTATTATTAGTTCGTTTAATTGGGGCAGCCACTTAACCTTTATTGCTCCTTTAAAAAAAAAAAAAAACATTCTTTTACCCTCCAAAGAATATGAAATATGATATTTAATATTCAATATTTCGCCATAACTTTTTTCCATTTTAATTTTTTGGCACGAAAAAATTGGATTTTGTTGTCCATATACTGTGTCCTGATATCGTTTTTTAATTTTAGATTAAGGACCAAAAGAAAAAAAAAATTACGAAAGCAATTAGGCCTAATTAGCATATGTAAACAATATATAATTTTTCAAATTATTCATAATTTCGGTATCAGATAAAAAAAATTTTTATATATTTACATTCTTGATGATATTCCACATCTAATGATACCAAATACTTCATAATTCTATAAAACTTTTTAACTAACGAAGACAATTTATACTGTAATTTGATACTACCGACCGTAATCCGATATCTCATGTAAACAAACAATCGTATTATCCCTCTCGCGGATGAAATACGGTATTCTACTACACAAATGTTTAAAATTGTTTATTTGCCATTTTTCTTCCTATTTTCTTAAAATAATGTGCAATAAATAATTTTTATTTTATAAAAAGTATTAGTACATATGAGAATGTCGACTTTGTTGAAAATTTTTTTTATTTTAATAAATATTGCTGTAATTTGTATATGTAGCTATCATCCTGCCATCTGTAAGCCAGATTTAGCACTGATTTTAGATAATTATAGCTTTTTATACATTTTTTACTCAAGATTTGTCTCAGAGCCTTTTAAAAATGATGGATGGTGAATTATTTCTCTTTATCTAGTCATTCAAAGTCATTAATTTTTCAAAAAATTGTTAAAATATAATAATAATAGCATTTTCAAACCAAGGTTATTTTATAATCAAATTAAATGTATAATTAATTATATAATATTTTAAATATAAATACTATCTCAAAATATTAATTCTAGAATTATTTTGAGATAATTTTAAAACACTTACATAACATTATTAGTATTATAAGTATTTTAAATTTAAAATCTAAATAAATTATTACTTTAGCATACAGGCATTCCTAGAGTTATGAACATTTGTATTTTACAAACATGAAATTTCATAACTTAGAAAAGATCATCAAGCCTTAAAGCAGATACTTTTCCACATAGAAAAAATTTTATTTTCAAAAGCACTTTTAGGTTTGCAGCCATTAACAGTTAACTTAACAAATCAGCTGATAGTGGTTGTAAAACTGAAAGTATTGTTGAAAATAACATTTTTCTGTGTGAAAAAGTATCTGTTTTAAGGCTTGATGATCTTTTCTAAGTTACAAAACAATGTGAAATTTCATTTTCAAATTCCAGAAAATTTCAAAAAATTCTTTCAAGAATTTTAAACATTATGATAAAAGATTGTTCTAGAAACTAATATAATGTAAAACTAAGCAATCAATATAGTGTGTCAATATTTCAAGATAGCAGAGATTATACCAAAAACTCTATAATCAAAATGTTTTATTCAAATCTCCAAAATATGAATCTTTTAATTTGTCCAATTGTGAAATATATTACAAAATACAGTATATAAAGTTATTTCATTATGTTTAGAGACCAAATAACAATAATATCTGAGTTGCAAGCAATCCAAGTTACAAAACTTAACATATGAATTAAGTTCATAACTCAAAGAATGCCTCTATTTTTATTTAGCAATTTAAGTGACAGTAATAATTTCTTAATTATAAATTAATGTCTAAGAAAATTTATTATTTAAAATATTTGTTTAAAGTAACCAATTATGTTTTAATTTGAAACTTTTAATAACTTTGTTGATTGAAATCTTATTCTTTAAATAATTGGTTTTTATATAATGAAATAAAATTTTTTCTATAATGGAATGATGATAATTATCATCAATTCTTATTACTCCACCAAACGAGGGATCCTCAAACTTTTTAAGATTAATTTACATTTGCATATTTAAATTTTAGATTTTTTTAAGCCATATAAAGCATTACTGTTGTTCTAGTTCTATTACATTTTGTTATTTTATTTTTTAATTACCTATATAGCATATACAGAAATCTTTGTATTATGACAATCAGATATATAACAATTCATATTTACAGTGATTATTATTTTTGATGGAAAAATATATTTATCATAACTTGTAAAATCATTGATAACAGATATCTCAATAATGGCTAACATGTCATCTCTGAAATGTTTCTTCCGTTAATTGTTTCATTTTAATTCAAGAATGTTTTTTGAAATGTTTGTAAAGAAATCGCATATAAAAAAAATTTAAAAATAAAGCATTTGCACAAAGTTCTTTAACTGAATATTTATTATTTCAGAAAAAGATTAGAAATGAATTGCATTTATAAGTATCTCACAAAAGTAGTAATAAAATCAGGCCTGACAACATCTTCAGCCATATAACATTACCAATACAATCAATTTTTACTTCCTCATAATCTATTAATTAAACTTCTAAGCATGCCAAATTTTAAAATTAAATTTTAAATGATTTATTTAAACTGAAAGAATTTGTGCAAGTCAAATTTCTATAGATTATTATGGTAAAATTAAAATCATATGTTATACATATAGCTTTCTTACAAGGTAGGACTTACACCAAAATCTTGGAATCCTGATCATTTTTTTTATGAATTCAAATAGCTGTATTTCAATATTAATTAAAAAATAAGAATTGTTTACAATTTATTCACATAAGTTATAAATTTAACAAAATTTCTGACAGTAGGATGAACTTTAATTTTCTAATAATCTGTCAACTTGATATTTAAAATATGTTTTATTTGATGTAGCTTTCTAAATATTTCAGACTATAATATTTGCAGAATTTTGATTGTTGCAATGATTTTAGGTATTATCAATTATGCAATAATAATATATTTGGCTGCACCTCTTTCATATTTTAGTTCATAAATATGAAGGGTCATAACCAACTAATGATTAACTGACTTTTTATACTTATGAACTAAATTTATCAAGAATATTAAAATGACATAATTCTAGAAACTACCAATCTTTCAAAGACCTTCACAGGTAGATCATTAAAATTATTCATATCAGGCAAATTAAAAAATATTTTTGATTTCAATATTCAAAAAAATTACAAAATGTCATAAATTTATGCACATTTTTCTAATCAAGTCAGCTAAATACAATAAATCTTTTTTTTAATTCAAGCAGCAAAAACTTTAGAATCAAGTCTTTAAATATAGTGTGATGTTTTGAAAGTTTATTTATTTATTTTTTGTACAAGTTTTCAACTTCATGGATGGCACCTTGTTTATTCAAGGTATATGCTAGGTGAATAAAGATTATTTTTAATAAATTATGATGATGATGGCATTCCATTATATTTATATTCTGTATAACAATCCCTCAGTTGCAAAATAATTTTCTTTATTTTGCAACTGAGGGATTGTTATACAGAATATAAATGTAATGGAATGCCAACCTCATCATGAAATTTAGATCTGCTTAAGCATAAAATAAAATTTATAGTATCAATATATTTTTGTTTCAGAATAACTAGTTTTTTAATAATTTTTTTTGTCAGAATATAATACACTTAAAGTAGGAAATGAGAATTATGTTTTCTAGGAGATAACATTTAAAAAATATATATCACTTCTGAGATATACACAAAATTTCTCTATTTAAAATTCTCTGCCCAATCTATGTATATGTTACGGGTAATGTGTGAAATCTGGTTAATATTGAGATTAACCGATGAGATGTCAATATTATCCAAATACAGTGGATAAAAACAGAATTAGAAAGTAATTTATCTCATTTTCATCCTTATCTGGATAATCTCGACATTAACCAATAAGAACTGGATAGCATTGGACTATTTCTAAAACTGAGCACAAATGGCTACAACACACTGCAATAAAATGAGAATTTCTGAACTGAAATGCAAAAATAATAAGATAGTAAAAATTTACCTTATATATGAAACTATAATACAGAGTGATCAAAAACTCTACTGCTGAACACAAGGGGATGAAAGAAACAAGACAAGCACTTTTGTCCTCACAATGTACTCTCTTGGGGTGTAAATTTTGACCTTCATGCCTTAGAAGTTTGACTCTAAGTAATCCGTGTCAGCCTAATTGTGCTTCATCTCTGTTACGTTGAAAGAAAACTGATTTTCTGGGAACAGTTTTATTCACAGATGAGGCATGTTTTATATGGGAGCAATGCTTGACTAGCCGCCACAGCCAGGTCTGCATTAATGTTTGGGCCAGAATTCTTGGCGATTTTTTGATTGGCCCATGTGTAATGCCTTCCTGCCTAAATTCTCGAATCTACTGTATGGATCTCCTCTCACCTAATCTTGATTATCTACACACATACATAGCCACGAGGCTAATAAACAGAAATTGCGCATGTGCAATTATTTCTTCAAACTACGAATGTGACATATCCAAGAGTGGGTGGATAATGCCAGTATTATCTGGATAAACATCGAAAAATAATAAACAGCCACTTCTTATAAAACACTGTCCACTTATTTTGGATAATGTCAACATTGTCCAGATAATGTTGACATTATCCAAGTTCAGACTTTATTCATAACATATATATAAAATGCAATGTTTGTGTGTGTGTTTTGCATAGGTTTCCAAACCATTTGACTTATTGAGACTAAACATTGCAAAGTGACTTTCCATGATGCTAGAGGGTAACATAGGGTACAAAAATCAAAATCATTCCAAAGGGAAGAGCACATTTGGATCATTTTTTCTATCAATTTGTTTCACTTGGATTCTCACACTGCTTGACTACTTGCACAAAATTTTGCAGGGTGACTTTCCCTGCAGATAACATAGGATACATAGTTTAAAATTGCCTCAGGAATGGAGCATTCTGGAGTCATAATTTAAAATATATATTTAAATCCTTCAGCCTGTTGTTGTTACTATTGTTGACATTGCAAAGTACAAAGTAGGGATGATGTCATGGTCTCATAAGCATGGCAAAAAACCAAGTGAAGATAAAGAAAGTATTTTGGAATGTGTTTTAAAAAATTAGTTGGAGAGGTCCGTATCAGCAATGGTCAGAAAGAGGAAACCAGTTTCTGTATAATTGATGCTCAGTGTTAAAAACGCAGATATTGCTGAAAAAAAGGGTTATGATATGACGTAACAATGGCTGATGTCCAAAAATGTTATCAATGTGTGACTAGGGTTGCCACCTCAGACCTAGGTCTCACCCAGAGACGATGACCAAAAATAAACACATACAGCAATACCTCGCATAGTCCGGACTTCACTATAATCCAGATTGTAATTGTTAATAAAAAATTTTTAATTTACTTTATTTTTTAGAATAAATACGAAATGTAAGTATGCTTGCTACTTACTACCTATATATGACTCGAATAGCCACTATTTGATGAGCTGAGACAAGCAGGCAGCTGCTCCAGTGTTGCCAAATTTATCTTAACATTTTTTATAGTAACTGCCTCTAAAGTGCATATGTGAATTACTCGATCATTTGTATAATTTTTAAATTATAATTCCACATTTGATTGTTTTGTAACAAAAGTTTTATTAAGAATCGTGAGTGCTAAAAGAAAATGTGAGTCTGGTTTAAGGCCAAATTGTAACTGTGTGTGTTTTGTTATAATACAGGTCTGCTTTTAACTTCTGAAATTAAATGTTCTCTATTAATGCTGCTGGAATTCATTACTTAAGTTCCACAATAACAGACTTGTCACCTCTGTTTGTTGCTCAAAATCAAACTCGTTTGAATTCTGAGTGAACCATTCAAGCACTTAGCAATTAGTCGCAATCACTTTGCGTCAGTCTGGCCAGTTCAACAAAAACCCATATGTTTGAAATTGACTTTTGTTGCCAGCTACAAAAGAATAAGTTTTATTAACAATCATGAGTGCTAAAAGAAAATGTGAATCTGGTTTAAGGCCAAATTGTAACTGTGTATGTCTTGCCATAATATAGATTGGCCTTGAACTTCTGAAATCAAAAGTTTCTCTATTAATGCAGCTGGAATTCATTACTTAAGTTCCACAAGAATAGATTTGTCGTTCCTATTTGTTGCTCAAAATCAAGCTTGTTTGAATTCTGAGCAAGATGTTCAAGCACTTAGCAATTGGTCGCAATCGCTTTATGTCAGTCTGGCTACTTCAACGAAAACCCATATGTTTGAAATTGACTTTTGTTTCCAGTTACAAAAAAAAAAAAAAAATCATCGCTCTGATGCTTACCAACTTAGCAGTATCCTTAACCAGAGCACAGAATCCTCTGCATGTGGAATGGCACTGAGCACCAACTTAGAGAAAGGGAATGTGTTCATCTGCCGGGCGAGCCCTCTTTATCTATTTGTCTTTATGAACTTGGACCCACTTTCTGTTCTTTTTCTACTGTTTAATGTTTAATGCATAAAGAAATAATTATTAATGTAAGAATTTACAATTTAAAAAACATGAGCAAATTGAAAATTTCTTGGAACCAATTATAATTTTCCCCATAGATTATGTATCTCAAACAATCAGGTTTCAATTAGTCCGGTAAGAAAGAGGAACCAATTAACTGGACTATGCGAGGTATTGCTGTAATAAAATATTTGATTCTGATTTTTGTTGAAATATTATTGAATTTAAATTTATTATAATGTACTTCAAAATTTATTATATTTCGAATAATTGTTTTAAAAACGAAATTTATTAAGATTTTAATCTTTAATCTTGTATATAAATGTAAGACTTGAATTTTTATGCATCTTTAAAATTAATAATTTCTTAATTCTTGGAATGCAGAGCCAAATATTTTTAATAATATATGATTAATATAAATATTTTATACTTGTAAGGATTACATAAGATTGCATAAAATAGATACAAGATTTCTATATTTATGGATCCTCATAAGTTATTAGGATTGGAAAATAATTGGCTTTGCATTCCTACAGAATTAATAAATACATAAACAGTTTTGTATATTCCTAATTCTGAAACAAAATCTGGAGACAAGTTCTTTATTACATAAGCATAAAGTATAAGTTTTGCTATTTAAGTAAGATTTAATATTTTAAATTTTTTAATAATTTATTACTACAGATACTTCTCAACTTAATTTCAAACTTACACAATTTTCCTTACCCTCAAATGCACATGTGCATTCACAACTTTGTATCATTTATGTTTGCAATTTTTATAAAATTACATTGTAAAAATGTGAAGAAGTTAACTCTGATCTATCCTGTCTATTATTTTATTATGCTCTTGTTATTATTTATTGTTATATTCAATATTATTTAACATATTATATATTTTTTTAAGAGTTAACTTACTTCCATGTTATCTGTCATAGTATTTAGCAATCATATGTTTACAGAAAGGACATCCATCTTCCGAGGGAGCTTTCTCGGTTTGTGACGTCATCTCCTCTACATCATTTTACCACTGATCCGATATGAGAAAATAAGAATGATCTTTTATCAATGTTTTGTTTGTTTATAATTAAATTGTAAAGAGGATGACATGAATTGATTACTCTGTAAACTAATCAAATCTGATATTGTGACGCGACTTATGCAAATGAGCCGAGATCGGGATTGTAAGTCACGAAGTATAAAAATGAACTTGTTGCATGAATTTATGTAAATGAAGCAACACAGGACTGTAACTCACTCCATATAAAAGCCTATATGGCCAACGACACAGAGAGGAGGTGTATTAACATAGGATTGGCTAAGTGACATTTGAATTCTTGTAAAGATCAACAATTGCTTGAAGTTTGTAATGGTGGTGGAGATATTAGAATTAGTTGGTATTTAAGATTATATTTCTTATGAATAATTTGGATTTTTGGATATTGGAGTTTGATTAAATAAGTTTTGCTGGCTATTTGAATTGTGCTTTATTACAGGTTAAATAAAGTTTTGTTAACACTTTTGTAAATATTTGAGTCTAATAAATTTATATTTTTGTTATTTAACTTGTTCTGAGAATTTATTCACTTTATTAGTCTAGCTTTATAACATCATTTGTTCTTTTCGATCTAATACTTAATTGATAACTTTAGTTTTAAGTTTCCAGTTATTTTGTTTTTGCTGGTTAAACATCAAGTTTTGATTTAGATTGTTTTGGATTTAATTATATTTAATTGAGAATATAGTAAAAGACCCATGCTCAGGCTGAACTCTGGATTATTAATAAAATAGGTACATAATTATTATTTTTTTACTTACGTATTACATATTTTATTTTAGAATTTATTATTAGTTCGTTTAATTGGGCAGCTGTTTAACCTTTATTGCTCCTTTAAAAAAAAAAAAAAACATTCTTTTACCCTCCAAAGAATATGAAATATGATATTTAATATTCAATATTTCGCCATAACTTTTTTCCATTTTAATTTTTTGGCACGAAAAAATTGGATTTTGTTGTCCATATACTGTGTCCTGATATCGTTTTTTAATTTTAGATTAAGGACCAAAAGAAAAAAAAAATTACGAAAGCAATTAGGCCTAATTAGCATATGTAAACAATATATAATTTTTCAAATTATTCATAATTTCGGTATCAGATAAAAAAAATTTTTATATATTTACATTCTTGATGATATTCCACATCTAATGATACCAAATACTTCATAATTCTATAAAACTTTTTAACTAACGAAGACAATTTATACTGTAATTTGATACTACCGACCGTAATCCGATATCTCATGTAAACAAACAATCGTATTATCCCTCTCGCGGATGAAATACGGGTCCTGACCTTGTGTAAACAAACAATTGTATTATCCCTCTCGCGGATGAAATACGGTATTCCTAACTATGTTTATTTGCCATTTTTCTTCCTATTTTCTTAAAATAATGTGCAATAAATAATTTTTATTTTATAAAAAGTATTAGTACATATGAGAATGTCGACTTTGTTGAAAATTTTTTTTATTTTAATAAATATTGCTGTAATTTGTATATGTAGCTATCATCCTGCCATCTCTATGCCAGATTTAGCACTGATTTTCGAAAAATTATCAGCCAGATTTAGCACTGATTTTAGATAATTATAGCTTTTTATACATTTTTTACTCAAGATTTGTCTCAGAGCCTTTTAAAAATGATGGATGGTGAATTATTTCTCTTTATCTAGTCATTCAAAGTCATTAATTTTTCAAAAAATTGTTAAAATATAGATCATAATAATAGCATTTTCAAACCAAGGGGATAGCTTGTCACAGCTCTCCCCTTAGTTAATATAATGTAACTAGCCCATAGCCTAAGGTAATGTAGTTGACCTTGGATGGATGCTGTTTGACAATAATTATGCACCCCTAGCTACTAGTTACCTGTTTCGACTGCAGTTAACACAAAAATTACTTTATTATTTAAATTTTTGTGTTATTTTTAAAATATAACTAATATAAACAAACAATCAGCTGATTTCAAAATCCGTTGGATATTTCCTGCCATAATCTAGAATGCTGACTTCCGCATTGATCATCAAGCGTGGCATTGGTTGTTTTGTTTCTCTGATAAATTGAAATTTATATATTTTTAAATAAAACTAATTTATCAAATTTTATGTGTGGGAAAAACAGCAAAATCATATTATTTGGAAAAGCCAAACTTTCCCAAATTATAATTTATTGGATCGAGATATCTGTAAAAAAAGAAGTAAGGATAAACTAAGAAGGAAATGTGAAAGGGAAGTCGGACAAACTGTTCTTGAATTTTTGGGGATGCAAATATCACAAATGTGTTAATTGATTCGGATTAGGTTCGAATTAAAGGGTTAATTAAAAATTTAATAATATATTAACGTAAAATCAAATTTTTGAGAAATACAACAGAAATATGAAAAGCATAATAGAATTTGAGAATTTAACAATTTTTTCTCAATTTAGGCAAAAATAACGAAGATATTGGGTTTTAAACTTTGACTGCGGTGACCAGTGATTGGAGTGCAGGGGGTGTGGAGGCATGACTGGTCTCACCAGGAGGTGGAGCGGTAAAGGTTAATTGGGCCAAAATGGATTAGTCTTAATATTTCCCAATTAAGCAGAATCAACTATTTTTAAATATCTCCATTAATAGGATTAATAGAGATATTTAAAAATAAGGAGTTTTATAAGAAAAAAATGAACAAATATTCATTATGAAATTTTAATAAATTGTATATTGATAATATTTTAATTTCACTTATTGCTACTTCTAGCTGTTTTTAATAAATATAAAATTTAAATATTTACAAACATCTTGACTTTTTAAGACCATGTTCTTACATAACTCAAAAAACATTTTGAAAGTTTATTCTCTAGAAAATCAAATATATACTGGATATTAAATAGAATTTCAGTATGCTTGCCTCTAACTGATCACTAATTTTCTTTGTTTCTACAATGACATATATTGATTATATAATATATGTCATTGTACATAATATATTGAATTATATACAAGATTTCTTCTTGTATATAAATTTGGTTCTTTAAATAGTATATATCATTTTGGATCTTTATTCTGAACAGAAATCCTCAAATATTTCTTACATAATAAATAACAGCTCTTAGGCAGGATAATATACTTTAACATAAATTTAATAGACTGTAGAACTTAATACACTGTAGAAGCGCTTTTGATTATAAACAGTCCTCTTCAGCTACTTTAAGTCAACGAACTAAACAAGAAGTTCTATAGAATGTTAAAGTTCTTTAAATATGAACAACATTGCTATAGCAACACTATATTGACATTTTTTACATAAAATATAAACATATTTATAAAAATAATAAATATACTAAACTATTAGATTAATGCATATTTCTTCATTCAGCTGTCACGTAGTAAAAAATTTTAACGCACTATTTACAGGAACAGTTCTTGCATAGGCAGTAATAAATTTAAACAGTCTAAAACATAACATTATATTAACTTTTTACGAAAAACTACACCATTTCCAAGCGTTGTTTATTGATGTGGGGTCTAGTTTGTTAAACCAATTAACAAACTAGACTCCACATCAATAAACAACGCTTGGAAATGGTGTAGTTTTTCGTAAAAGTTAATATAATGTTATGTTTTAGACTGTTTAAATTTATTACTCCCTATGCAAGAACTGTTCCTGTAAATAGTGCGTTAAAATTTTTTACTACGTGACAGCTGAATGAAGAAATATGCATTAATCTAATAGTTTAGTATATTTATTATTTTTATAAATATGTTTATATTTTATGTAAAAAATGTCAATATAGTGTTGCTATAGCAGCGTTGTTCATATTATAGAACTTTAACATTCTATAGAATTCCTTGTTTAGTTCGTTGACTTAAAGTAGCTGAAGAGGACTGTTTATAATCGAAAACACTTCTACAGTGTATTAATTCTACAGTCTATTAAATTTATGTTAAAGTATATTATTCTGCCTAAGAGCTGTTATTTATTATGTAAGTATTTAAAAATGGGCAGTGTGAGATTTGTTACATTCCTCAAATATTAGTTTTCTAGATATGTTTTTATTTTATAGCATATTTAATAATGGATTATAAACTTATAAACTAATTTAAGCATTAGAATTATTATACAGCAATATAAAAACCATCTTTAGTAACAATATTTCCATTATATTCATATTACTTAATAACTGCTTATACTCTGTTTAATTCTTATATTAAAACGCACTAAATAGCAGTGGAGAGTAATTCATAATTAACTTTATTCGGTTAAGAATAAACGTTTTCGGCCCTCATCAGGTTCACAAAGAAGTTTTGTGAACCTGATGATGGCCGCCATGAGGGCCGAAAACGTTTATTCTTAACCGAATAAAGTTAATTATGAATTACTCTCCACTGCTATTTAGTGCGTTTTAATATAAGAATATTTCCATTAACTTTAAATTTATTTTCTTCAAATGCATTGAATGCATATGCATATAATTTAAATTATATTGTTGTCCAACTCACTAGTATTATTATTTTGATGATAAAGATAAAAAAGATATTTTTCAACTTCATATTTTGATGGTGGAAAAAATATATTATATACTATATTTAAAAAATATATTAATAGTGAAAATTTTACCTGCAGGAGGCAAATAACCATGAAATAATACATCACCGCAAGAAGAATGATTAAGATCCTCACATAAAATAAGGCGTTTTACTATAAAAAAAATTATAGAATAAATATTTTTATATAAAATTAATGTTAGAGTTAAAAGTTTAAAGAAAATTAAAATCATTTAATTTCATAATAATGTTATAAATAATTGAATCAATCAAAAAAAATTTTATTACTAAAAATAATATTTATTCATTTTAAATGAATAAGATAGTAATTTGAATAAAATACATCATAATAAACTATGATGCAGTTTTTATTTTATATCATCATTTTTTATGCTTAGAAAATATTACGACATTTAATTTAAAATATTAACCAATATTTTGACAATGTACAGTATGAAACATTTTTAATGATATGCAGTATTTACTTTTTATAAAAAAATAACTGAATTACTTTGCAACCTTTATCAGATCCAAACTTTGGCAGAATTAGATCATCAAGAAAGCAACATTACAAGTAAACATATTATTCATAAATAAATCAAACAAAAAATATATATTGATCTTTGCTTCAGTTTATAATATATATAAATTGAAGCAAAGATCAGGGGTTACAATGCTTTCAAATAAGAATAAAATTAAAAAATGTACATGTGGAAAAGGTGATTTAAAAAATATCATTTCTGTGCCTAAGCAATAATTATTAATGAAGTGATGAGAAATTTCAGTGGGCAGTATGTTTTAATACTTATTGAATATGATGTTTTAAATCTGGTCAATCACAAAATATTAAATGAAAAAAAATCAAGAGTTATTGTTCTAATTTCAACATTTTCTTTCCTTTTTGAAGATATTTCATATTTTGTTGTTAAGTTTTTGATGTAATGATCCTGTTTTGGTTTTGTCTTCATGTTCATATTTATTCCAATAATTCATTTTTTTTATTATATTTTATAAATTTTATATTTATATTTATTTCAATAAATACAGTGGATTCCGCTTAATTGGGACACTGGTTAATTGGACAGCTACGTAATTGGAACAAATCTCAAAGAACGAAAACCAAACTACTAAACTAATACAAAATTTAAACGCTTAATTCCTTTTCTTTCGAGTTCGCAAAATTGTTATCCTCAATGGTCACCAAGCAGTCGTCAGCAAAACAGACAATATTACACCACTGTGGCAATGTTATGTCAAAAATAGTATTCATAAGTATGTTCTAAAAACCCGGTCTGCAGGCCGACCCCTGCGGACAACCCATGGGGATGCTACGCGTTTGTGCAATGTTATTATATAATAATGTAACCTGTCTTTTCGAAAAATAATCAGTAGCCAATGTGTATAAATTACGTGGACACCCATATTTACGCAAATTATATAAGATTTTAGGAACCCATGCCCTATCAAATGCTGAACTAATATCCAATGAAATCATCAAACAATTACTCCTTTTTGAAAGTGCATTTTGTGCTCGCTGTTTAACATAAAGTATAGCTTCTATGGTACTACATTGTGGAGTAAACCCGTATTGACGAATGTTCAACTTACGACCTCTATGAAGGAAGTGATTAATTCTGTTTATTAAAGCTTTCTCTAAAACCTTTCCAAAAACTGGCAACAAACTGATTGGCCGATAACAATTAGGTTTATCCATAATCCACTTACCGGGCTTAGGTATCAATTTACAAATTGCCTTCTTCCAAATATCCGGAAATTTACCCTCCCGCAAACATGCATTATAAATAGAGACTATAAAATCAGGTTGAATTGAGAAAATGTGTTTAGCAATTTCTGAAGTAATTGCATCATGTCCAGGTGCCTTTTTGTTAGCTAAGCCACTCACAATATCGTGTTTACAGGTGTTCAGAATTGAATGTTGAACAAGTTTGTAATTGGAAATTTTTCCCTATCTGTTACAGTTTATGAGATAGGATTTGTAACTGTCCTCATTTGCATAATCAGCTCATTTGAAGGTCATCATCAGATAGCCCATCCATGACTTCCTATTTGTTGGCATTAACAGATTTTTGAAATAGATCGGCTATGATAGTTATCAAGTTACTTGTAGGGATACAGTCTTTTCTTCCACCCTGTATACAGTATTATAAGATTATATTTTTGCTTATTTATATGAGTGGGTTATTTCTAGTATTTCAAATTAAAGAAAATATTGTAAAATAATTAAAACTGATTTTATTTATAGATTTTATTACAACCATTTCATTATCTACTTCAAGTTCCTGGAAAGCAAATAAGGTCAAAACTTACTAAGGTATTTAACTTTTTTTATTTTAAATAGAATAAATATATGAATTTTTGAAGTATTTTAATTATTATGATAATTATATATAAATCTATCTTGAACAGCTTGTTGTTTCTTCAAATACAGTAAGACCCTGCTTAACACTGTTCCATTTAATGCGGTTTTTTTTAATTCTATTTTTTTATTGATTCACTTTGTGTGAGCACACAATTTTAAAATTGTTAATGCTCACATAAATCTGAAATAGCAGAAATTTGTTTCTTCAATACTCCTATGTTATCCTGCAGTGCATTTAATATCAGTGCAGAGTAGTACAGATAAAAGTCTGCTACAATCAGTTCATATTTATGATCAGTCATCAATGTTATTTTACAGTAATAAAAAAATAATAATTATTTATTTTAGTTTAACCTGAATGCTGCCACTTTGAACTGTAGTTTGATATGGTCAAGGTGGCTTACTCTTCCACTTTGAATTATAGTTCCTTGAATTAGAATGTTTTTCTTTCATCAATGTTTTTTGTTGTTTATAGTTTACTGTAATCTGATTACTGCCTTTTGTTCTTAAAACTTTTTCAGACATGTCCCAATTAAGCGGAATCCACTGTATATATCATTATGCAGTTTAATAAATTGAATTGGATAAATAAAAATATGAAGACAGATCAAGAGCAAACTAATCTAAGTATTATCTTAGCAATAAAAATATTTTAAAATGCCTTATTAATCAAAATTAATTTTTTTTAATAATTTAAAGAATTTACTGTGTTATATAATTTTAGGGATACCATCCATTTTGGTTATGAATTGAAACAGAAAAAAATGCTTAAGATCACAAATTATGAGTAATTATGTAATTTACTTTCTCACTTACTGCTCTAAATAGGAGTTAGACTTCTTATGTATATTTCTTACACTAGCGAGCAGTCCAAACAGTGCTATATTTTTCTCAAAAAATTATTTATTAAGTAACGTTTTCGGCAATAATTTGCCCTCATCAGCTTATACAACAATTTGTTATTCTATTTTCGAACATAGAACATAGTCATTACAAATGAATTACAGTCGAATTAGAACACCAAACATTTAAAAATAATTTATAAAATTTACAACACACAGAACTTTTTAAAGGACTATAGACTATCAAAGGATTATAGACTTAAAAAGTTTTTAACTCTTCCTTAGAGGGTTATATACTAACTATGAGACCTATACACGTTATTAATGTTATTCTGGGTGTTTTTTAATGTGTATAGGTCTCATAGTTAGTATATAACCCTCTAAGGAAGAGTTAAAAACTTTTTAAGTCTATAATCCTTTGATAGGAAAAGTCCCCTAGGCTTATAAACACATTAACCATCAATTAAAGAGTAGTTACTATACGCTTTCTATCCTGTCCGTAGTTTTCTCAAACCTCATTTGCTTTATATATTCCATTGTTAGCCTCAATTAATCATTCCTCTCTGCGTTCCGTATTTTATTACATATTTCCATGGTAATGGTAGATCTACCGATTGTCTCTCATTAATTACCTCTCCTCTCCCGCTTCCTTCGAGGATTCTCATTCCTTCCATTATAGGCAGCTCTTTCACATCTTCTACCCTTTTCACTACTTTCGCTTCACCCCATTCTACCTTCACATCATA